>QFEC01006752.1:0-12553 GCA_003316585.1 Gomphus bonarii
TAGGTCATGGCAGGTCCACCACATCAGGCACAGGTTCATTTTGTTTCAGAAACTGCTGATACGGTTCAGACACCTCAAGTATCATTCAATGCCTTATTCACCAGTCAACCTTCATCTCCCATTCTTTCCCGCTCTCCTTCACCCAAGTTTGTGATGCACATCTGATTGTCAGATTTGGTGGGAGCTTTGATTCTTTTGTTGTGTCCCCATCAGGTGGGAGTGTTGATATACATAGTAGTGTTGGGGACTATTTGGTTGTATGGGCGCTAATATGAAAATTTCGAGGCTTGCGAGCAACCACATCCTCCATATGTGTTAGTGTCTGTGTCTGTGTCTGTGTCTGAGCTTCCTATCTCTCTCTCTATTTTACTACTGCACTCAACATGTTTGGAGTCATTTATTCAAAATACATACATACTTCTATTCTATCATCCCATTGTGACACAGTGACACAGTTATTCTTAGTCAGCTGTGATAGTCCAGCTACTAGTTTTGCAAATATTAGTACTGTTGATAGTCCAGTATAGGTTTTAGCCTATGTAGTTGATTATCCTACTTCATAAACTGATTCTATAGGGTGAGATTATTCTGTTGATTGTCCAGTTCAATTGCACTCTGCCTTGAGGGTTCTTAATCAGTTGATATTCCTGATTAAAGACTCTTATAGTCTCCTGGACTTACTTCACTGTAATTTCATTTCCTCCCTCACTAGAGTGCATTGACAGGTAATTTGTTCAGTTCACTTACCTCTAAGTGCATTTCATATCTTCAGAATATCTGAACTCCTATGTGTCTGTAAACCTACAGACTTTGAAAGTTTCATTCTTGCAACTGCATAGTTTGAAACTCTTCTTTATCATGCTTCACTACATAAAGTGATAGGCTGAGATGTTATATCTTTAATACCAAAGTGTCATGATTCTCCCATTCCCATTTCTATTATTTGTGACCTTGTCAATAGCATTGCCCTCACACAAACACACCAATTCAACCAACAACTGGCTGCACTACAGGTATCCCAGTCAGCATCTACAGTAGGGGACAAAACCATTCACATGTTGTGAACACTTTGATTGTGTAGCAAATAATACAATGATCACATAAGCACAAAATCTGATATAATTTATCATGATAGCCCTGCATCTTAGCTTGAGGTCACTCACCAGGATTATTATGTAATTCTCAATATTGGCCAAGATATTAATTATTTAAAATAATCAAACATGTGAATGGTTTTGTCCCCTCTATTTTTTTCATCAAAAAATGGTATATATTAGTATTTGGTATAGCCCCCATTTGCCCTCATCACAGCCTGCACCCTCCTAGGCATACTCTCAATTAACTTCTGACACACCTCAGGCTCTATCTTGTTCCATTCCACCTGAACCCTCATTCACAACTCATGCACTCCATTAGGGGGGTTTTCATAGTCAGAAAGGCATTTTTTGACAATAGTCCAGAGGTGTTCAATGGGATTCAGGTCAGGAGACTGAGCTGGCTACTTCATGACCTCATAACCATGGTCAGAAACCCATTGGGTGGACTTCTTGCATGTGTGCTTGGGATCATTATCCTGTTGGAAAATCATGTCAGTAGAATCTTTACCGTAATACTCCAGGCTAGCTGGAAGATCTTCATCCAAAATATGTCTGTACAACTCCCCATCCATCCTCCCATCAATTTTGACAGCATCTCCAGGTCCTTCCCACAGCATACAACCCCACACCATCACAGAACATCCACCAAACATCAGTGTTCCCTCAACCAGCCTATCATTCTCCAGCCTTTTTATAGACCCACCTCCTTCCATCTGACCCCAAGCAATTGATTTTGGTCTCATCTGACCAGACAACCATGCTTCCAGTCCTCTATAGTCCACTCTAGATGAGCTTCTGCAAACTCCCTCCTTACCTTCCTATGCCTTGCACCAATAAGTGGCTTCTTCTTCTTCACAACTGCCTTCATCCCTGCCTTCTTCAGGTGCCTCCTTACAGTTTTAGAGGCCAAGGGTTGATTAAGAATGTTTTTGAGCACCTGGGTGCCTTGGGTTGTATTCTCAATCTTCCCTCTTTCCATGAGATGCATAATATGATGGAGATTGGAGGGGGAAATCTTGGAAGGGCGATGACCAGAGGACTTGGTGATGTCAGGAAAGTGTTTCCTGCAAATCTTGAAGATGAAACCAACAGAGACACCAAGGTAGGAAGAGATATAATGGCCAGAATGATCAGATTTAAGCAGTTGGATGATAGAATCAACTTTGGCAGCAGAGAGGAACTTCATGGTTGAAAACAAGGGGGTATTTGGTGTTGTTTGGATAGAAACAAACTTTAATTATGATCATGTGATATCAGATGACATGTCACATGATTTTGAGCTCTGTATGTATCATTTTTTGATGAAATAAGTAGAGAGGACAAAACCATTCACAGGTTTGATTATTTTAAATGATTAATATCTTGGCCAATATTGAGAATTACATAATCATCCTGGTGAGTGACCTCAAGCTAAGATGCAGGGCTATCATGATAAATTATATCATATTTTGTGCTTATGTGATCATTGCATTATTTGCTACACAATCATAGTGTTCACAACATGTGAATGGTTTTGTCCCCTACTGTACAACCAACCAAGAGAGAGGCAAAATTGCAAGTCCAGAACCATTTGATGGCTCGGCCAAGAAGATTGATATTTTCCTATGTGAGTTCTACCTGAACTTTGAAGATGAGGCATTGTACTTTCAGGTGGATCACATGTGAAACATCTCCTTTGCCTTGTCCTATATGAAGGTGAAGTTTGCAGCTCAGTGGGCAAGTTGTATCACAGGGGAACTAGAAGTGGGGGCACATAGCTACCAGAATTGGGAGGAATTTTGTACAGAGCTATTGGTGACATTCCATGACCCAAACAAAATGGAGATGGCTTAATGGAGGCTGGAGCAACTGAAGCAAGGAGGGAAGCCAGCAGCAGAGTTCTTTGTAGAGTTTGGGGGCTTGTAAACACATTCACTCCTACGCTTTTTAAATGGCAACCCACAGCCATCTATCTTACAGCATATTGCTGCAGATATTTAATCTGCAGAGCCCTGGAGTGTTAACTGACGAAACTATGGATCAAGGAATACTTCGGGTGTTGATGATACATTACATTCTCCGGCTAGAGATGGCAGTCTTGCTGACATGGCACTTTAGCACTAGGGTCCATCTATCTAGAGGTTTTCTTTCGGGAGAATGATTGAGTGGATTTGACATATGTGCGCGGGGGTTCTATCGCTGCGGACAACAGGGTTGATCTTGAGTTCCGATGGCACGTTCACGATAAGCTTTATCCCAAGAGGAGCTTGCTATGACCCACCTGCAGGTAAGGCGGACGTCACAACATATTAACGATGTGTATCGTAAGGCAATATTGCCATCTCTCAGCTTTGAAAAATCCAGTCTTCGAGTCTTTCCACCTTGCTGAGATTCTGAGAATCTTCTGGATGATCCATTTATTGCATGTTCAGTCTCAATTTATACTGCAAGAAAGTACTGTAATTGGGTCAGCTTCACTATCGAAGTGGTCGGTAGTCAAGTAAGTCAGTGCAAAAGGAGGCGAGGGAGGTATCAAGTTTGACGGCAAGAGAATACTTTGTCTAGGAGAATGCATAATGGTTGGGCGGGCACAAATTTAACCCTGAGCCGAAGGATATAAATTCACACTCTTTTGGATTAATAAAGTCAGGTCAAGAGCTGTGCAAGAACAATATCAGACCCAAGTTGTGGTGCACTGAATTTCCGTTGGATGGACAGTGCACAGGTACACCAGACCCACGTTGTTTCCTCGCAATCTGTTGGATGGATGGAGGCGGCGCGCGAGGTCGATCACAGAGAAACTAATGTCGTTTACTCACTCTCCATTAGACGGGGGAGGCGGTGCACGAGATGAACAAGTAGAAAATAGTGTTAACTCTCCACCCGATCGGGGAGGCGGTGTACGACGTGCCTAAGCTTGCCGCAGCCATAGTAATCAAAAATACTTTGGTCATAAGGTGGTGCATGAGGAAGCTTGCCAGACAATATCAGTTCCAAGGTGTTGATTTGTCATTAAAGAAGTGTGAGAAACGATAGAAGGGGGTGCATGAGTAGAATGATAATAATAATAAGGGTTGAGGCGAAGTCCTTGTGGCATGGGAGTATTTTTGATATATAAATGTATCGCGAATACGCCACTGCAGTCAGAATGCCAAACATGTCCACATGTCCTTTAAGCTTAAATTCCAGAGATCTTTTGACCCTGGTCAAAAATAGGAACTTCAAATCATTTACAAAGATTGGGTAGAGGAAGGCTAGTATCAGACAGTAAAGGTGTAGTATTAGACATTAACCAAACTGCTGTGTGTAGCCTGGAGTTCAGGGGTGAAGGCGTGAGACTCCAATAAACGCTAGTGAAAACTTCATATACTGTGGACCCATATGCATCTATGATGCGGGTCACCCTCACATTCAAGTCTCCATTAATCATCTGGGAATCTTTATGAAAGGGACTTGACACCAGGGCCTAGACCCTGAATTAAAAGAAATGGTATGATAACTCTTATCTTGTCTTATGATTAGACCCTTCTAGGTAGCATGCATATCGTCTATCTTTCAGGGATATCATCACAGATATCGTCACGGAACCTCGGGATATCGTCACGGAACCGCGTTCGTTGGGTGGTACTGCCCAGGCGACCGGAATTGTAGTATGAACTCACGCTTGCGGGGCTTGTGCGTCCATCGCCACCATTCCGAGATACACTTGGAAGTTTAACATACTAGGTTATGTGTAATAATAGGTGAGAGCGACAGTGGTACGGGTGAACTGTATTATAAGTCTTGTAATTTCGCACAACTGACCTACTCCTATGTTTGATTTTCCTGAAGAGACGACATAGGTCCAGAAAGGCTTGGGACCACGATGCACCCAGAAATATACCACAGTGCCGCAGATCACAATCACAATCCTTAGTATCAGGAACCAAAAAGCTCCGAGCCCAAGACCAAAACCAATAAAAAATTTCTTCTTCCGCCCGAGACTCAGCACACCATCACTCTCATGCCAGATGGTTTAAAATTACACACTGCAATCTTTGGTTAATATTTAAAAACAAAAATAAATAAATAATTGTTTTATTTATTTATCTCCAGGATGCCAAACTATAAAATTCCTCAAGCGAACCACTCTGCTCTTCCTAGTTCTCTAGAATCCAGTTTGCCCTTCGTCTGTTATCATGCCGTTGTTTCAGATCTCTCCAGAACCTTACAGGAAATCTCTTGTAGGATTACCCTCCACAGTCAGCGATGACTCAGGTTCAAAAATCCATCATAAATGGTGATCTATCGAGGTCATTTTACACCCAACCATCTGAATGAGGTTGGATCTGTTTCTCATAGTTCTTCTGTGCATACAAGCTCCACATCCTCCGCCAGTTCGTCATTTCCTTCTTTAATATCGACATTTCATACACTATTTTTCATAGCACCCCCTTTCTGATGGACCGACTACATACCCTTTCCCCACTCCTTCAGGGACCTTGGTATGGCCCTCACAAGCAATTTCTCCCCATCGTGAGCGACGATGAGGCCAACGGATTCCTCGAGCGTCTCGGTCATAATCATTATCGGTGCAGCTGCTCTGTTTGTCTTCAGCACCTCCTCGGTGACTGCCAGGAGAGTTGTCAAAGGCTCTATTGTTAGAAAATAAAAGGTATTTTATTTTATTTTATTTGTTTTATTCTTCTACATGCGCGAACTCGGTACATTTGTGTCACATGCGTGTGACTCTCATTACTCGCGCGTTATTTATGACATCATTCTCTAGTATAATTTTCCCTTCACATCATTGAAGTCAGTGCAAAGGGAGGTGAGGGAGGCATCAAGTTTAACGGCAAGAGAATACTTTGTCTAGGAGAATGCATAATGATTGGGCGGGCACAAATTTAACCCTGAGCTGAAGGATTTAAATTCACACTCTTTGGATAGACAAAGTCAGCTCAAGAGCTGTGCAAGAACAATATCAGACCCAAGTTGTAGTTCAGTGAATTTCCGTTGGATGAAGGGAGACAGTGCACAGAGTGAGCGAGCGTGCCATTCAGACCCACGGTCCCAAAATGTTGTTTCTTCGCAATCTGTTGGATGGATGGGGGCGGTGCACGAGGTAGACCGTGGGGAAACTAATGTTACTCACTCTCCATTGGATGGGGATGGCGGTGTACGAGATGCCCGAGCTTGGCGCGGCCATAATCAATACTTTGATGAGGCGGTGATGAACAAGGAGAAAATAGTGTTCACTGTCCACTGGATGGGGGAGGCAGTGTCCGACGTGCCCAAGCTTTCTTCAGCAATATTAATCAAAATACTTTGATCAGGATGCGGTGCTTCGCACTTTAAGACCTCAGGCGACGCACGAGGCGAAATAGCATGACTCGCCCATCGCTCTCTCAGCGACTTGCCAAGGACAATTTGAGATCCGAGGTGTTGATTTGGCATTAGAGAAATGTGAGAAACGATAAAAGGGGGAGCATGAGTAGAATATTCATAATAATTAGGGTTGAGGCGAAGTACTTGTGGCCCGGGAGTATTTTTAATATATAAATGTAACTTTATACACCACTGGATTTAGAATACCAAACATGTCCGTTAAGCTTAATTCTGGAGATATTTGAGCCTGGTCAAAAATGTGAACAATAGGAATGTCGAATCATCTTGGAAAGGGACTTGGCATCATGGCTAGTCGGTACCTGTATCGATAGAAAGCGATAATTCTCATCTTGTCTTATGATTAGACGCTTCTGGGTAGGATATTCTATCTACAGGGAGATCATCACGGAACCTATACGCCAGCAGATGGGCGTTCATTGGGGGGTGCCCCCGCCGATCAGGATCGTAGTATGAACTCAAGCTTACGTCAACACCATTCCAGACCTGGAAGAATAACATACTAGGTTATGTATAATAAAGGCGAGAGCGACAGTGGTACGGGTGAACCGTATTATAAGTCTCGTAATTTCACACAACTAACATACTCCTATGTTTGATTTTCCTGAAGAGACGACATAGGTCCCGAAAGGCTTGGGGATCAGGAGCCAAAAAGCTCCGAGCCCGAGACCAAGACCACGAAAATTTCTTCTTCCGCCCGAGAACCAGCGCACTAGCACTCATGCCAGATAGTTTACAACTACACATTACAACCATCATATGTAAGTTAATACTTACAAAAAACCAAAATAAATAAATAAATAAATAGATAATTTATGTTCCGGATGCCTTCTAGACTATAAAATTCCTCAAGAAAACCACTCTGCTCTTCCTATTTCTCTAGAAACCAGTTTCCCCCTCGTCTGTTATCATGCAGCTGTTTCAGGTCTCTCCAGAACCTTCCAAGAAATCTCTTGTCGGGTTAGCCTCCACAGTCAGCGATGACGGCCTTCAGGTTCAAAAATCCATCGTAAATGGTGATCTATCGAGGTCATTTTCCTTCGGTGAAAGGGGACAGGGCGCTACACCCAACTATCTGAATGAGGTTGGATCTGTTTCTCATAGTTCTTCTGTGCATACAAGCTCCACGTCTTCCGCCAGTTCGTCATTCCTCTTTTATATCGACATTTCATACACTATTTTTCATAGCACCCCCTTCTGATGGACCGACTACACACCCTTTCCCCACTCCTTCAAGCACCTCGGGATCGCCCTCACAACCGATTCCTCAGCAGTTGCACCAATTTCTCCCCATCGTGAGCGACGATGAGGCCAACAGATTCATCGAGCGTCTCGGTCATAATCATTATCGGTGCAGCTGGTCAGTTTGTCTTCAGCACCTCCTCGGTGACTGCCAGGAGAGTTGCCAAAGGCTCTATTGTCACCAGGAGTTGCACAACAGTAAAGAGAACGTACGTGTTCATGTGAGGCAGGTTCATTATGGAGCGCCGGCATTTTATTGCACTGCATGGTGAGCAGCTTATCTGTCCTCACAATCCATCGTGCATTTATAGTGACGTCATATGGTATAGCCCTAATAAGACTTTTAGACGCAAGGCCGATGCTAAGAGACATTGCACACTTAAAAATGGTGAGTCTTATAACCATGGTTCTGTATGCTTGCGCGTTCATGTGAAACATCAGGAGTACAACACTGATTATCGTACCTGAACTTCACATACCTGCTTCACCTCCTGTTTGGTTTGCATCGTTCTCGGCTATCGTTTGGTGGTCACATGTTAGTTCGCTCCCGTTCTTGTAACATACCCTCTTTTGCACTATCGAGCTTGACAAGAGATAGTTACGAAGAGGGAGGTTTTTTTTTCTAATGTTTTACATTATTGTGTATTTGATTATCGCTTCTGCAAAGTTGCCGAATATAAATAGTGTCCAAAACAGACTGATGGAGGAACGATCCGACTATGAGAAAAAATGAGTGTTCAAATTGTATTCATGATGTTTCACAATGAAGAAAATATTTACTGGGAGGCTCACTGTTTATTAATCTTGAAAGGCAAATAAGCCTCCCTTCACCAAACGACGCAGAACATTTGTCCGATGTCTGCCACATGTGTGTTCTCTTTGTTATGATACAGTTCCTGATGACAATACATCCTATAGTTAGCAAATACGTATCGTTAAGGAATTTATTCAGTAAGCACTCCCCCTGAATTCGGTATCATTAATAATATCCATGGCATCAACTGATTTATTTTTGAACTTCTATTCCTTTCTCACAGAACACCATCGAAGTTGTATTGGAAAATATCACTGCCCTCTGCCACATGACATTGATGCACTTATGCTTTGGGTGTGTGGGCTAGTGGAAAGCTTCACAAGCATACTACCCTGAGGAGGCTGAGCTGCTCAGTGGATGTCCTCTCAGTGTAAGGGCAACTCCCTTAGTTATTCCAGAGGTATCTCATGGAGTTAAGCAGAGGAAATCCTAAGTTTATATTATTGCTAACTAGATACAGCATGACCAGGGTCCTCACCTAAGCAGAGGAAATCCCAAGAGGAAAGTCTAAGGATTCCACTGCTCGGGAGTCTCTCTCTTTATATACCCTTTACCTCCTTACATAAGTGGTCTGTGCACTGATTTGTAAGTGCCCATCCTGGGGGTTACCTGAGCCTACCTCCTGGTACTAAGTCTGAAGCCCAGGTACCTGGCTCTAGGCCCCTGTCCTTCATCCTAGAGTGTCTAGTTATGGGACAGCGGACATCCTGGAGGTGACAGACTTCCTGGATGTGACAGATCAAGTGGAGTTTGAAATAGGAAATCCCAGAGTTGAACCAGAGTTAGAAAAGGGGCATCCCCTGACACAGACATCCTGGAGGTGACAGATATCCTGGAGATGACAGATACCCTGTATATGATGGACATCCTGGATGTGATGGATTGAGCGGAGTTTGAATAGGAGATCCTGGAGTTGGACTGGAGTTTGAAAAGGGTCATCCCCTGACATCACCCCCCTTTCTAGAGTGCTGCATCCTCATAGTATGTGCTATCAGGGAGTTAAAGGCTACTGACCGAATCCTCTGAGGTGCTCCTGAATGCAGCTGATAGAACTCCTGTATTTTGGCTGGTGCAGCCATGTCCCCCTCCTTCACCCATGTGTTCTCCTTGTAACTATAACCTTCCCATTTTACCAGAAGTAGAGTTGTCCTCTCATCTATCATCCCATGTCTAGCATAAATGGAGTTTGCTGTGTGGCTGAGTGGACATGGTTGTTGTACTGGAATTCTGCCAATGGTAGGAGTTCATCCCAGTCATCCTGATGCTCGTTGACAAACACCCAGAGGTACTGCTCCAACTCCTGGTTGACACATTCAGTCTGTCTATCCTCTTGGGGGTGATAGGCTGTTGTCACTGCCAGCTTGATTCCGAGGAGCCAGTAAAGTTCACATGTAAACTCTGAGATGAACTGAGGTCTGCGGTCTGAGACTACCTGTTTTGGAAGTCTATGCAACTTCCACACATGTGTCAGATAGAGCCATGCTACTCCTAGAGCTGTGATGGTTGTATTTGTGGGAAGGAAGTGTGCTCTTTTGCTTACAGAATCTACCACATTCATGACTGGGTCATGTCCATGAGCTTCTTGGAGTTCCACTATGAAGTCTACACTGATTGTGTCCCACTGGAGTTCAGGGATTGGTAGTGGTTTGAGCTCTCCTACTGGAGGTTGTCTCCAGATCTTTGTCCAAATGCAGGAGTCACATGTCTTCACATACTGTCCCACATATTGTGACATTTGTGGCCACCAATAGTTCTGGGACACCAGCTCTAGTGTTTTCCATCTTCCTGCATGCCCAGCCACTCATGTGTCATGATGCTGGGACACAATGTGCCTTCGTAGGTTGGGGTCATTGGGGATGTAGATTCTCCCTTGGAATTGGAGGAGGCCATCCCATTTTTCCCACTCCACAGACTGTACAGATTTGGCATGCCCTCTCTGGAGTTCAGTGATGGCTTTGGCTACCAGGTCCTCCAGTCTGGAGGTCCAGAGTTTTGCTCAGATATCCTCAAGGAGATCCAATTCTTCTCCCACCACTGTAATCCCTTCAGGAGCTCAAACTGTGAATAGCTCTGGCTGTAGGAGGGTCATATTCTCATTATCCTCTGCTGCTTATCCATGGTCAGACCTCCTTGAGAGGGCATCTGCCTTACCCATACTCTGGCCTGGTGGGTGGTGGAGCATGAAGGCAAAGTGGGACAGGTAGAGGGACCACTGGGCTTGCCTTTGGTTTAGCTTTTTTGAAGTCTGGAAGTACTCCAGGTTTTTGTGGTCCATCCAGATCTCAAACCGGAGTTGTGTCCCTTCTAAGAAATGCTGCCATTCTTCCAAGGCTCGGATGATAGCTAGCATTTCTTTGTCATGGATCTTGTAGTTTCTCTCCACTGGACTCAGGCTCTTGGAGAAGAAGGCAATCAGGTGCCATTTTCCCTCTGGTAACTATTGTGAGATTGTGGCTCCTGTCGCAAAGTCTGAGGCATCCACCTCTACTTGGTATGTCTGGGAGTCATCTGGGAAAGCCAAGACCAGGGCCTCCATAATCAGTCCCTTTAGTTTCTGGGGCACCATTTCTTCCTTCTCTCCCCATTTCCACTGCTCTTTTTTCTTGGTGAGGTCAAAGAGTGGCCGGGTATGAAGGGAGAAGTCCTTGATGAAGTGTTGGTAAAAGTTGGTGAATCCAAGAAATGATTGGACATCCTTGTGGTTCTCCAGAGTAGGCCATTCCATCACTCCTCGGATTTTAACTGGATCCATCTCAACTCTCCCCTCCAATATGATGAGTCCAAGATACTCAATACATGTCTGTTCAAACTCACACTTCTCTTTTTGGAGGTAGAGTTTGTGTTCCTGAAGGTGCTCCAGCACTCAATGTGTGACTCTCCGGTGTTTGGCTAGGGTTTTTGAGTAGATGAGAATATCATCAATGTACATGCAGACTGTTCCTTCTAGGATGAGATCCTGGAAAATGTCATTCATCATTGTCTGGAAAGTGGCTGGACTATTGGTGAGTCCAAAAAACATCACCAATGGTTTGAATAGTCCTCTATTAGTTTGGAATGCAGCTTTCCACTCATTGCCCTCTTTGATCCACACATTGTTGTATCCCCACCGGACATCCAGTTTTGTGAAGTATCTGGCCCCTTTGAGTTGGTTTACTAATTCAGAGATGAGGGGGATCAGGTAATGGTTCTTCACCATCATGGCATTCAGCTTCCAGTAATCCTGCATGAGTCAGAGGGATCCATCCTTTTTTTTAATGAAAAAGACTGGAGATACCATTGGGGACTTGGAGGGCTGGATGCATCCCATTTGGAGGTTCTCCTGGATGAAAATGTCTAGTTCAGCCTGCTCTAATGGGGACATAGGATACAGCTTGCAATTAGTTGGGCTAGAATCTATCTCCAATTTGATGGCATGATCCCAGATCTTTCTGTCTGGGAGTTTGTCAAATGACTCCTTTGCAAAGATGTTCTCAAAGTCTTGGAGGTACTCCAGGACTTCTGTTTTGGCCTGGACATTTCTGTAGTGAGCTTCAGCCAACCTTTGTGAGGTGGTTTGCGTTGCTTGGATTTGCTCAGCATCTTGCAGCAGCATTATGCACATCAATCAGTCTCCTTCTTCCAGGTCATCCGGTGGATCTCTCAACTCCTCATCACTCTCCTCTTCTTCCATATCTTCCTCTTCTAGAAGGTTAGGGAACAGGCCTGCTCAGCACTCTCAGTTGTGATGTTCAAATTCTCAGACCCTTTTACATTCACCTTGGATCTCTACTCGATAGGTATGACACCTAGCTGGACATCAGCTCATGCTGACCTTTCGTATTCACCAGTCAATCTCTGGGTTGTGTTCTTCCAGCCAGGTTAACCCCAGGATAAGGTCTTGCTTTCCTAGGCTGGTGACTGCAAATGTGGTGCACTCAGTGTGCCCATCCACCTGGAGGATGACATCTACAATTTCTTTGATGGCTCCTGCTTCATTCAGGGATCCATCCATGTTGTAGACTGGGATGGGCCTCTGGAGTTTCCAAGTGGTGAGGCG
>QFEC01006764.1:0-13457 GCA_003316585.1 Gomphus bonarii
AATATTGTTGCTGCTGCATTCCAAGGGGGAGACATTGTGGTTTGGTGGGGATTCCAATTGCAAGCAGATGACACAGGCGGCCACATTGCGCGTTGCGCCGTGGAGGCTCTTAGGATTACACGGCCGGTCAATTATACATCAACAGGCATCCCCGAAATCGAGTCTTTGTATGTTGATCCCAATTCTTCGCCCTCAAAGGTTAAGCTGCTGGTTCTATATACAAACGAACGGCATTTTCTTCGCCTTCTAGTCGATCTTCAATCTGGCCTTGTCACCCCTTCGGCATTTTGTGGTGGCCCGATCGGGCCACTCACCAGTATTAAACCATGCTTTGGGGTTCACAAACAAGATTCTGCCGGTCCTTCTGCTCCTCTTACTCCCCCCACGCCTTCACTAACGACAAGTCATGCGACGGATCTCGTCGTTTCTCATGGGTCTAGTTTCGTGCTGGGAGGGGATACTCTTGGGAGAGTTTGCTTGTGGAATTGGAATGCCGATGGCTTGGTGGTTAATCCCAAGAAACCTGATGATGCCTCTGTAACGGGCAGAGTATTACAAGAAATCAACTCGTGTCGAAGATGGGATGCGCATGATGATGGGGCTGTTTCTGTAATAGAAGTCAGCAACTTAGTCATCGTCACTGGAAGGTTTGTCGTGTTATTGTTGACTGGCCTTGTTATTTATCCATTACGACAGCTCACGTGGTACATTGAAAGTTTGGGATAGTCTGACTCTTTCTCTACTAAGATCATTTGCTTCCCCCGCCATTAAGCCTAGCCCGACGGGTCAGTGGGATCCTGTAGGACAGATAATTCTTCGTGGCGACCTGCTGGTTGCCAATGTGGGCAGTCGCATTCTAGTGTGGCAGGCCGGAGCGGTGGTGGCAGACAAGAAAGGTAAAACTAAAAATGCCGGGAAGCCGAAGGGAAGGGGCGTAGGGAGTACATTGAATAAATGGCAGCGTTTGTGTTCCTTCTAACATATGAATTGCTCGTCGATTGACTTATGAATTCAGAACAAATTGAGCTGAACAGAGACATCAGCGAATCCAAACGACTTTTGGAGGATGAGCGTAAACATGCCCAGCGCGTCCACAGTCGCGCAAGAGCTCAACATGCAACACTCGATCAGCTTGGCCTTAGTGAAACAGAAGCCGTTCAGTATGTTTTAATGCTCAGCCGCGACGAAGAGAATCAAAGGGTCGCCTCCACGTTAGACGGCGCTTCATCACTGCCAGACCTTACGATGGAGACTGCTCTCGTGGTCCCTGGTAACGATACAGATGGGATTTTCATTCTTGATGGTGTCGGGGAGTTTTCCCGACCCCAACCTCTCGTGCATATTCAAGCTTCGGGGACGTCGCACACTCCCTCACGTGCATCATCATCTTGGCACCACGGTCACGCACCCCCATCCATACCTTCTCCCTCACAGTTGAATCAGCAAATTTCGCCATCGTTCTCACCCTCGCTTGCTGAACCTGGAATCAGTGGTAGTCCTGTTCACAGCTCGACGACTACTACATCCACAGATCCATTGCAAATTTCCATGGACACACGAAGTAAGTCAGGAACCTCACTCTCTACAGGAACGACTTGTTCCAGCTTGGACGATCCTGAGGCATTTCCAGTTATGAGGTCATCATTAGACTCATCTAGCCGTTCAACAACATCTCTCCAGCTGAGTGGGTCTTGGTCAAGAGGTAGTATCTCAAGCAGTCTTCGTAGTCGGCAAGAAACTTCCATTCTTAGCCATAACAATGACAGCTCGCCGCCAACGTCTTCTTTCACTCGTAGCCCACTTTTGGCTCCTGCTGCACCGCGCAGAGACGGGGCAGGGAACCGAGCCGAGGATGAGGGTGAGGAATTACGGTTCGTCCTCGAGCTAAGCCTAGCAGAGGCAAGGAGCCGTGGGGAAGTATAGATCACGTCTATGCACTTCTGATTCAGTAGTTAGAACATGATGAATAAGGTCTCTTTTCGAGCGTTTGTAGTGTACAGTCAACGTATTCATGGAGGATACTCGCTGATGTCCATAGTGTTTTAGATAACACTGGAGAACAGACTAATGTTTTGAATCCGAATTCACGTGTGGGAGATCTCAAGGAACAGTTCTTGTTCTGACATTGATAGGAACCTAGAGTCGCCGATGCATACGAGGTTTGGATAGAAATGACATTCCAAACTTAGTGGTGGCTACCCTGGACAGTGAATTAAAGACAAAAGTGTTAACGCGGCACGAGTCAGCAAATATGACAGATGATAAACCCGGATGAGACCCATGTCGAATCATCGTAAAAAAGGAAGGAATCTTGTCCAACTCTTGCTTTTTTGACGAACAGTTGACCGACGTTCTATGTTTGTGACATTTCCCTCGCGATATCGTTTCTTGTATTCCGAAGGCGATTCAAGGGGTATTTTAGAACCCCACATACCCCTTTTGGCGACCCTACATAAGAAATCATATCGGATTAAGACTCCCAAGACCATCTGAAGAGTGAGAAAATAAATACAGGGAAACTGACCGGGCTGCTTCCTCGTATTGAAGAAATTGCTCTTTTCCCCAACGACCATATTCAGCACCAGATTGCTCATACGTTCGGGCGTAGCCAGCGCGCAACATTGATATAGGAACACAGTGGGAAGCGGGTGCGCCAAGAAATGGCACACGCGGGGGATGAACAGCTATCGATACCTACCATTTCGAATAATATAATTTTTAGGCGATTTGAAGGAATGTGTGAATAGCAATAGATAGTCAATTTGAATAATAAGTGAATTATAGACATAACTCACAATGCGTCCGTATTGGTCCCGTCGGATTAATTGTACCCATAATCGCTTTCCTTCTATCTGCCTTTTAAGCCAATTGAGTGCTTCAATGGCGTATGGTTGCGCTTCCTTTCCGAAATGCGCTGCCTCAGGAGCATCAACACCTGGAGGGGCGAGTGCCATTATTCTGGCGATCTACTGGTCGATCTACTGAAGAATGGAAAACCAACCTGCTAAACGAATGTGAATTGTCTCATCCTTAAGGTCTAAAGAGGCCCTTAGTGTGGCTTAATTGGTGATTACCGATTACCATATACATACCCTTCGCATTCAACGGTACATGTCTGAGCTTCAGCGGCCATCTCCAGAATGGGCCGGGGGTATGATAGAGACGAAATCCGTCACCGTCTCCTACGCTGTAAGAAGCGTATTCTCGCTGAAGGACGTGGCACATTTATATTTCGAAGCATTGTACCTTGTTACGACGCCTTTGATCCATCTCCTCTTAGTGATAAGCCTAGGATGCACCTGACGTTCAATATTCAACAACATGACCTTCTGAAGACTAATGGCATACCCAGTCGGACGTGGGTATGCGTTTTAAATATCGTGTATAGAGAGTGACGACACCAATGGTCGACAAAGACCCTAGTGCAAACCCTGTTGCAATTTGTGGGGTCGCAATGGTATCAGCTTTCACGTAATCAAGTAAATTATTATAGAAGGAAGGGGTTCCGTCAGGTCTCTGGTTGGAAGATGAAGATAGCCAACTTGGTGTCATTGGGAAGCCTTGTGACTAGAGCAGTCCGGAGTTTACGTGACATGATTTAGCTTTCCCACGCATGAAAAAAAAAACCAGCTATGGCCTTGTCTTCAATTGAAGACCCTCGGAGGCATGTAATTGCACATGCAGAACGTGTGGGACACGTTTGTATTGTACTCTCTTCCAAATCTTCTCACCTGATGCCACATTTGATCAGGTATCAAGCACTGACTTTCCTGGATACTATCCTAATGAAGATCACTCATGGAACTTAGATTGGTTCTCAAAAGTACGACCCTATTCAACTAGAGCTAGTGTCGTGATTCACAGTATCTCATGCATTCAGAACCTTGTTGTCAAAGTTCAACGGCTCTCCTCGCGCTCATGTGAGTTTGACATTATCGGGGTGGACGCGTCAATAGCGAACGCCCTCCGTCGAATTCTCATTTCAGAAGTCAGTTTTCTGTTCATTTTGCGGTTGAACGTGCCGCTGAGAGCACCAGGAATAGACTGAAGCGAAGTGTTCATAGGTCCCGACAATTGCCATCGAAAATGTTTATGTGTGGAACAACACGTCCGTTCTTGCCGATGAAATACTATCCCATCGGCTGGGCCTCGTCCCTTTGAACGTAGATCCGAGTTTGATAGAGATGAAGGAGGGTGAGTACTTGTGGTCTATTGTTAATGGGGTCTTACTCACGTTCCGTCCTGGGCCAGACGTTGCTACAGACCGAAACACCATCGTGTTTCGTCTGCAGGTTGCTTGTACACGGAATAAAACTGCTGCTCAAGAGGAGATAGATCCTAAAAAGTTGTACAACAATGCCGAAGGTAGGTATTCTTCATTTTCGCATTACTCCCGGTTGACGACGGAAAATTAGTCCTCACGTCGGATTTGCAATGGCAACCGCAGGGTGAACAAGTTCCAATATTTAAAGACAAACCTCCCAGCCCAACAAATCCCAACATCTTGCTCGCAAAGTTGCGCCCTGGGCAGGAAATTGACATGGAGATGCACGCTATAAAAGGCATTGGAGCCGAACATGCCAAATGGAGCCCAGTGGGTATGTGTTCGCGGACTGCCCCCTGGATGATGAATGACTATGTTTCCCTGAATGATGATAGCCACGGTATCTTATCGGTTACTTCCTCGTATTCACATAAAAGGACCCATCCCCCCTGCCTCAGTTCCTAAATTTATTTCCTGTTTTTCACCCGGTGTTATCTTGACTCGTAAAAACATCAAAGGTATGCTCGGGCGTTTGTCTTTTTCATTTTTCTAATATCTTCAGGTCAAGATGAGCCTTTTGTGGCCTGTCCCCGAAAGGACGAAATGTCCCGTGAGGTACTACGACATGAAGAGTTCCGGGATAAAGTAGAGCTATCCAGGATTAGAGATTGGTTTATATGTGCGTTGCCTTGTCTTGTCTTGCCCCCTTCCTCGTCTACTAACTGCCTTCATCTGAACTAGTTAATGTTCAGTCGGAAGGGCCCTATGCGCCCGAACGACTCATGGTTGAGGCGATTGCTGTCATGAGGGAGAAAATTTCTTTAGTTCGTAACGCAGTAGCTGCGCTTGAAGTAGGATCCGGTGACGTGGACATGGGTTAACATATTATCAGTGTCTGGACAAGGCGCAACTTTGATTTGTTGTGAACATTGTCGTAGAGCATAGATCAAGATAATTTATTAAATTAGAAACTCAGCAGCCTATGTAGTTGACTAATCGGAGCAATTTGTGTCAGAACTTGCGCCGTATCACTCTGTTGGTGTCGATGTTAATTGATACAGATTGTGACAGCTTATCCTACCTATTTAAGAAAAAGGTCCTATCAAAGGTCCACGCTAACCCAACGTTAGAAGCACGTGTTCTCTCCAAATCAAGCAATAGTTGCTATGTGTCCATATGGGCCCACGTAAATCTAAAAGAGATCAGACCACTTGAGCATACATACCTCCAACTTCTCAGACACTAGTCAAACAGATGGCTAGCAAGCAGGTAAGGAATTACTCACCAATACATCTATCAACACTTACCTGACCAACTTTTCAGCTTGGAAAGCTTCGGCAAGTGAGTAAAGGACTCTGTGATATTTCAAGCTATTCAACACCCTTCAGTGGGGCAGGGAAGTCATTTCTTCCAAGGAAAAGACAGTCCTCACAAAGGAATTTATGGAAGCTGAGCAGGACATTGAATTGCGAAAAGCCGGGGTTGAGAGGTGCGTAAGAGAACAAAGGATGCACATTCTGAAGCACAGACGCCTCTCTACAGGTTATATAACGCGTGCGGCGAGTTCCATGGGTATCTTCAAAAGAAGAAAGAATACCCGAGCGTGGAGGAGGGCGTCAAGATGTTAGCCGTTGATGCTCTTGGTGCCGTTATGATGTCGCACGGAGAAGAATTTGGTGATGATTCGGCGTTCGGTAGGTGCCTTTTTGGATTCACTTCAATGTCGCTCTTATACGATGTAGGTCAAGGTCTCGTCAAAGTTGGCCGAGCACATTGTAAACTTGCGACACTTCAGGAAAACTTCGCCCTTGCTTTTCATGACACGTATCTCGCTAGTCTTCAGAGTGCGCTTGATGAGTTCAGCGACTATGCATTACAGCGAAAAAAGCTGGATTCACGAAGGTAATCCAGTCCTTGGTTGCTTACTAGCTACTGATGGATTCAATGTATAGATTGGCCTATGACGCGGCCGTGACGAAGGCGAACAAGGCAAAGAAAGAAAAGGAAGTAAGGGAAGCGGAGGAAGAATTGACCAAAGCAAAGCTTCGTTAGTGAGTAAATCTATCTCATCGTCCCATCATATTGTATCATCTCCATCCCAGCGAGGAGACGTCAACAGATGTGCAAGCCCGAATGCAAGCTATTCAAGAGAAGGAAATCCGACAGTTACGCGACTTGACGGACTTGCTTGTCACGGAGACGCGTTTTGTGGAACAATACTTGGAGGTGCTGCTGAGTACCAAAGATGAGTGGCTCGATGAGTAAGTGTTGGTTGATATGATAAACTTCAATTTATCATGATCTTTAGGTCAATGATTCGGCAAACAGAACTGCCACGTCGCAAGGCATCACCACATGCGTTCGCGTTTGGGAGGTCAACACCATCAATCTCATCCACGGCCAAGACTGCAGCCAGTGGGCGCCAGTCCTCTGCGTCAGGAGCAACAACTCCCCAATCTGATGGCGATGCCGACGGTGACCACGGATTCAGCGTTAAACGACATGTGTCCCCTGCAAGTACACCACGACCCAACTCCCGCGGTTCCACGAGGTCGGTCGGCACTGCCCACAATCGCAGGCGTAGCCGTGACAGTGTTGGATCTGATGGACCGAACAGCAATAAACGAATTGGCGTTGCGGGTTGGGCGTCGAGCGCTGTTTCGTCGTTATCTGGAACAAGGAAAAAGGATGCGAAAAAGGACCGAGGCACAGCTAAGGAAAAGGACAAGGCCTCAGGACGTGCCTTTGCGAGTTTGGAAAATTCAGGGGAGACCGACGACGAAGATCGAAGCTCATACGAGGACGGTGTCGGCGATGAGTCACCACGACCCTTCAGTTCATCAGGATTGAGCAAGGTCCTTGGCCAAACACCACTCGTGTCAACGCGACATTTTGGCAAACCAACCAACTCATCCTCGTCCAACTCCTCGTCTAACTCAATGTCTGCCTCCGGTTCTTCTGCTCCACGTCGGGTCGCGCGTGCCTTGTTTGACTACTCCGGATCATCGGACGAATTGAGCTTCCGTACCGGCGATGAAATAATTGTTCTATCTGAACCTAAGGGTGGGTGGGGCATAGGAGAACTGTCTGGTCGGCGGGGGCCATTTCCCATGGACTATACTGAAGAGGTTCTTCCACACCGTGGGCGAACAGCACCTCCACCTCTTCCACCGATCCCCCCACGCATGACCACTATCGCTCAACGTGCCCTGACGGATACCACATCTGAGGATGGCACGTCTATCATCTCCGATGATTTTGAAGACCCCCATATTCGGTTATATGACGCCCCTTTTGGCGATCATCATCTGGCCCGGAGTCCCATGGTAGCAGAGCAGCAAGATCCATTGGCGGAATTGACGCCAGCGGTCGAGGATGAGGATGATATGCGGGGTCTTTTCGGGTCGTCAGCTCAAGACGACATGCCTGACCGTGTATGGTCAACACCTGCAAAGTTTACTGATAATGGAACGGAGATTGGCAATGCTACAGGAAACAGTATTCCTAGTGGTAATGTTTCTGCAAGACAGCCCCCAGCTATACCACAACGCAAGCAGTCGGTAAAGAAGCCGCCGCCGCCGCCGCCACCGCCACCGGCACGGCGTTCAACAATTAGTTCCACTACCCCGTCTATCTCTGCCTCCGCACCCTCATCCGCATTTACATCCACCGTACCTTTTCCGCCGCCGCCTGTGGCACCCAGACGAGCAACGCTGCGTTCAAACTCCTCTAATGTCATTGTACAAGCAACAGCTTCAGACGCTGTTTCGCCATTCGAGAACTAGAAGATATCTCAGCAGCATATTTTTTTGGAGGGCTTTCTAATAAGCCATAGATTAATTATCCCGAGTTTTGAGTAGTAACTTGTAGTTATGCATAATGTTTGTGGAGCCACTATTGCGCCCTACTCTCCGTCCCAGAACCTTTCTTCGTACCATAGACACCATTTCCAAATGCTTTCCGCTCTGTGCTTCAAATCTTCATATTCAGAGGGACTGAATGTAGCCGCATATTCATCCAGAAGGCTGCCAATCCGGTCCACAAAAGCACGAAATTCGTCACTAGTCCAATTATTGATGAAAGCATTCAGCGCCCGTGACGGTCCGGTTGTGGCACTGGTTGTCGATGCTGTCATGTGAGAACGAGCGTATGTCCACGCATCGAGATAACACTAAAGAGTCGATATCCTCCAAAGCTTGGTGTTTTAAGATACGATAATTCTCACCTTTTCTGTTGCCCATAACAATACAAGCCCGTCGCTAAGGCTTTCCGTGGCAGCGGTTGATATCATAAAATCCGTATAAGCTTTAGTGATCGAACCGGTCACCTCATCTTCAACGGAGAGGCCGATTTTTGGCAACCTCATTATGTCTAGGCCATTTTCTCGTGCCGTTTTTCTGAAAAAGTCTATCTCGAGCACAATGTTTGCAAGGCAAGAAGAGAGGAGGGATAGGATTCGCTCTTCCAATGAAGGTTCATTGTCATCATTGCCCTGAGACTCAGACACCGCCAATATAGAGGAGGAAGATCGAAGAGGTACTCGAGACGACAACAGAGATATGAACTTGGGGTATCCTAATTAAGCCAAAGGGTTAACCAGAAAAGAAATACAACTTAATGTATTGGATTCGAGTTTCGACTCACCTACGAAAGCATATATACGATCCTGTGTTAGCCAGTTTTCTAACCGTGAGAGAGCGATCGTTTGATTCCCGGCAGCTTTTAGAAAAGTGTGCTGAGTGACACGTAGATAAGCATCCGGGGAGATGGTAAGCAGGTGGGATGTGAGATGCGGCGACTAAGAACGGTCAATAAGGTAGAAGTCTCTCAGACGATAATCAGCAGCAAGTCGAATATGCACACCATCGCAGTAGGATCCTCGGAGTAGGAGTGGCAAGAATGACTAAGCACAGAGCGTGGAATTTCATCACAATGCCGTTTGCATCTTAACAACATATAACTCACTCTGAAGGAAGAACAGAGAGTGAAGTTACTATACCTACATCGAGTCACCGGCCCATATTTGCGATGAGATTATCGTATGCTTTCCTTGCCAATTGAGGTCTTGGTGTAGTCCCGAAAGCCCTGAGGTTGTGGCAAGCCAGTAGCCCCCTCATCATCTTCACCTCCGAATGGAATATCCAGATTTCTACTTCAATTATTTCAAGTCGAGAACGCCACACATAACAGCGTCCCTCGCGTCAACATTCTTCCTAAATTTGAATTTGTTGTTGGTACATGACTCACGAATTTCGCTTATTAATAAAATAGATTTATGCTCACACTTTTGATTGATGTAGTCATCGTAGTCATGACTTCTGTATCATGGGAAGGAACTTTGCACGATATTCTATTCTATTTCATTCATTTCTCTTACAAGCCCGAGCCTGCAGATAGATAAGTTCCAATTTTGTTCTTGAATTATGCAAGAACGGGGAGACGCCAACACATTCATCATCTTCATTGGTGGGCGAACTTTCCCACTGTCTTTGCAATAGAGTTACTGTATCATAGTTACACGCTTGGTTTGTCCAGTCCATTGATGGTACTGGTGTGATACCGCTCACCCATTGAAGCTTCTATTTTCAAGGTGATAATTCTGCTATTCGTGAGCTTTCAAATGTGTTTCTCATAAGTTCTAAGCTGTTGTACAATCTAACTCCTGAATACTCATCCGGGCTGCTATCCGAGTATGTATCTTTGATTCGACTTCTCGTATTTATAAGACTGATTATCTTTGTACGTCCGGAATGCAGGTGGTGCCGATTGGTGGAACCATGCAATCCCGTAGTTTTTCATTGATCTACGTAGTCCGAGGGAACAGTATCCACTTCCTTATTTTTTTAAATTCGACTGCACAGCCCACCCTCTGCTCAAGCTTTGGAGACCTGAAGAAGACCCGTCTACCTCACGGTAGCAATAACTGAAGAATGATTTTCTCTTCGGTTTTTTACGACACCCTTTTGTGACAAGATTTGATACGTCTCAGCTTTGATCTCAACAATCAATCAACGCCGACGGTGACATATCAGTAGATGGAATATTAGACTACGATTAATCTCGTTCTCCTGCAGGATTATTTAATCCGAGGGGTGGTGAACAATGTGGCAGTGGCAGGCTTCCGTCGTATGAATCCCCTCTTGTTCCTCATGATGAATTCCAAATATTTTAACATTTCAACTCTCAAATACCGTAGGCAGTCTGATGTGAGCAACAACGTTTCTCGCTGGAACTTTGCATTTTAAATAAAATTTCTAGTACGCTGGCTGTGTGTCACCTTAACGTATTTATATTACCAGCTACTGACCAGTTGAATCAGTGGCCGGGATCGTTCTGGTGGTACGATATACCCCAAGTGTTTATAAAATACTAATGACTTGGTCCACAACAGATGTTTGATTACTGTTTGACCCTGGATCTCGAAATCGATCTCCTCTGGCCGGTTCGGTGGAGTTTCGCCAAGTCCCTCTATATTCTGGTCACCTACCTAAGTTCTTTTACACCTATATTCCTCTTAATAAGTTGTATGTTCAATTTTCAACTTCCATTGCTTATGAACTCATCATCTTCTGTTGCACAGACAATCTAACTCTCGATTGTACAGAGTTTGCACAGGCTAGACAAAGTGAGTTCACCAATTTCCACTTTTCGATCGTATCTTGTCCGACTGTTTCATCAGTTCTGGTTGGTTCTATAATGGTTGTTGGAGAATGTGTGTTGTTTGAAGTTCTCAACTTATGTTTCATTGATTTAAACTCCCTAGCGGTCCTGATTTTCAGGACATGGGTGATATTTGGGAGAGGAAAAAAGTTGGGGATCACCCTTATCGTATCTTTGGCTGCTACGATCGGGGTGGCCTTTTCACTTCTGGTGCTTAGTCTGAAACAAATGAAACGCATGTTAGATCCCATATTTTTATATCCGCAAGTTATGACATTATTTTTTTTAGTCGTACCAGACACAATTGGTGGAGAATATCGCTGCATAACTGTCGAACGCCAAGGTTCTATTTTTGTTCTCGATTTCATAATATTCCTATGCGTGGAGACTGGTGGGCCTCAAGTCTTTGGGACGAAACAGTGACCAAGTTTTGATAATCCATGTAGCCATTGTAATCGCAACTCTGTATCATGGGAGGGAGCATTGTGGGAGAATTTTCTTTCTTTCTTTCTTTCTTGTTGTTCTCACAAATTTGAGTCCGCAGATCGGATAAGTTCATCTAATCTCGTTCTCGCGTTATACAGGAACGGTGAGACGCCAATTCATCCTTAAAATATATCGATAATCGTCATTTTCTAACTGTCGTTGAACAGGGTTGTTGTATTATGTCTACATGCTTGGTTCGCTCAATTCAGTGTTGTTACTAGTGGGACACTGCTCACCCACCTGAAAGGCTTTTCTATTCTCAATATCATCTTCATTGTGGTATTCGTAAGTGTGCATATAAATGTGTTCTCTAATTGCAATTATAATAATGAGTATTAAATAGTCATCCGGGGTTGTAACCCAGTATGTGAAGTTATTATTCTGAGTTCTTATTATACGACTGACCAACCATCTAGATTACACGTAATGCTGCATGCAGTCCTGATTAAACGCATGCTTCTCAACCTGCGCTCCGCTGCATCCCATAAGGTCACTATCAACCTCCACGTGGGCAATGGACCTTTCCCGTAGACTTGGCAAGTTTCATTTTCCAATGGATTGTCTACCTGACAGTATAACTACGTTGAAGGGTATTTGATTCTAACAATCGAAGCGAAAATGCCTTTATTTTTATAAACAAGTAAATTTTCCAGATCCTGCACTAACAATCCCCTGAAGTTGAGTCGAAACCCTAAGGCTGTTGATATGATAATGATGAGACGAAGATTGAGGTATGAGACAACGAAAATGTAGGACAGGCAGTGAGTAAAAGTAAGAAATTTGTTTGGTAACATATGCGATGCAATCCACTATAGACGGCATTCATCCTGAAATAGTGTGGTGCTTCTGCTGCACTCTACCATCAGTTCAATAATGGACTTCCAGCAAGGGTCAAGGATAAAGTGGCTCATGTTAGCAAACTTGACATGCTCCATGAACTCCAAATCCTGACCTAATCCATTGAAACCTGATATTGGGAAAGACATTCTGAAGTCTCTTGAGGACCCACCTCAAACAAAGCCTCAGACTGATCCCATAACAAAGGCAAAACCCCCACCACACTGTTGATGCATTCCAATGATAACTGAAAGATATTGAATAACACCAGCAACAAACCCATTATCTCTGGATTGACCTGTCATGATTTTCCCATTCCCATGTCTATTACTTGTTATTTGGGCTCTGCTACTCCACCAGACTACATGTACAGTTATTAGGTAATTAGTCAAAGCTCAGTCTTGACCTGGTCAATACACTGACAAGCTTCATTGCTCAATCTCTTCTCCACTCCATAACACTGAGGCTTTTGTTGTCGCTGACATGACCTGGCACAATGTGAATACCCTGAAGAAGACCTTTGACCTTGCCTCTAAGTTAGGCAAAGATGGTAAACTGACTCAACAAGAAAGGCAATGTCATTTTGAGCAGAACTTCTGTCTCTTCTGTGGTAGAACAAGTCATGTAGTGAAGGAATTTAAAAATTCAACTTCCTTTACTGCACAAGGATGAGCTACCTCTATGATGGGCAGCAAACCATCTGAAAAGAAGAATGTTAGATCCCATATTATCTCCATCAAATCTCCATCTTAGCACTTTCAGCCATCCACCTATGCATCATGTCTAAGCCATACTCATCCCTCAGGAGCACTCCACACCCAACACATCTCCTCTGAGATCCTCATGTAATCTTCATGCATACAACACTCCATTCTGTCATCATCACCATGTTATCATTCTGACACATGAACCTCCACATCACACTCATGGACCTTGTTAGATCCTAGGTCCCCTCTGACAAATCTCCATCCTAGCGCCCATTTATCATTCATCTCCATGCTCCTCCGGATCAATCTCAGCCCTCTCGACAGATCTCGATCCTCTGCCAGACTCTGCACCATGAACAACCTTCACATGACCTCTGGATACTCCACACTCTGTCTCTGTCTTTTCTCTCACGTCATCAGTCCAATACATGGACCTCCACATCACTCCTTCTATTACCTTGCACGTCATCTTCTAGTGCGTTCCATAGTTCCACATGACTCTG
>QFEC01006767.1:0-11710 GCA_003316585.1 Gomphus bonarii
GTATGATGAGGTTGAACTGAGAAAGGTACTCTGACCATCTGGCCTGTTGTCTGGTCACTAGTTTAGTAGTACAGAAGTACTCCAAATTTTTATGATCAGTGATGATGTTGATGGGTTTGGCAGAGCCTTCCAGATAGTGTTACCAATGCTGGAATGCCTCAAAGATGGCCAATAATTCTTTGTCGTGAACATTGTAATTAAGTTTGGGCAAGGTAAAAGTTCGGGAATGAAAGGCTACGGGGTGGAGTTCGCCGTCCGAGGTGTGTTGAGAGAAAATCGCAGCAAGGGCATAATCTGATGCATCTGTCTCCACAATCAAAGGGCAATCAGGTGTCCAATGGGTTAGGATAGGTGCACTTGTAAATGCCTGCTTTAGCATGTTGAAGGATTCTCTGCAATCCTCAGTGAAATTCCAAGGAAGGCCTTTCCTGGTGAGATGGGTAAGAGGGATTGTGATGGCAGAATAATTATTGATGAAACATCTGTAAAAGTTTGCAAAACCGAGGAAGGACTGAACATCCTTAACCTTCTGGGGTTCCGGCCAGTCTAAGATGCACTTGACTTTTTCTTCAGCCATGGTGAGACCCTCGAGTGAGAGTATGTAGCCAAGGTATTCAACCGAGGTCTGGTGAAATGAGCATTTATCTTCTCGGGCATAGAGATGGTGCTTATGTAGCCGTTGCAAAGCTTCTCGAACATGTCCAATGTGCGAGGTTTCATCGTCAGAGTAGATGAGGATATCGTCCAGGTAGATGATAGTACAAACGTCCAAAAGGTCCCCAAATATATCATTCATGAAGTGTTGGAAAGCTGTGGGAGCATTGGATAGGCCAAAAGGCATGGTGAGCCATTCAAAAGATCCATAGCGGATCCTGAAGGCTGTTTTCCATTCATCTCCTTCTGTGATACAAACGAGGTGATAGGCATGCCTAAGGTCAATTTTGGTATAGATGCGAGCTTTCTTGGGAGCATCTAATAGGTCAGTTATTAGTGGGAGCAGGTAGCGATCCTTTTGGTGATTCTGTTAAGACCTTGGAAGTCTACACAGAGCTGCAAGGAACTGTCCTTTTTCCGCACAAACAACACTGGGGCCCCATGCGAGGAGTGCAATAGGTGGATGAATCCTTTCTGGAGGTGTTCATCAAGGAATTCTCAGAGCGATTGAAGCTCAGAGACTGACAGCAAATAGATAGGACTGAGCGAGGGCAAGGTCCCATCCTTGAGATTGATCTTGAGGTCGTAGGGTCTGTGGGGTGCTAGTGTATCAGCACTAACTTTACTGAAAACATCAGCGAAGTCATGGTAATGTTTGGGGACATGCTGTTTAATGCTGTCCATAATTTCAGGGGTTTTGACCGTAGTTGATCCTTGGGCAAAAGCGTCGAGGTCAGTGAGGTCAAGCTGAAACACCTGGGATCCTTCTAGTTTGCAAGCTCACATAAAAGCGGCAGCATTAACCAGAGCTATCCAAGGTGCTGTCAACTTCAGAGGGGTAGGTGAGGTTTTGTGAGGAAGCGAGGTGCTATGAGCTGTAGTAGCCGGATGGGTTGGCACGGGGGCTGGTTCCGAAGTCTTGAAGGTAATACTGCCCAATACCCAGTCAATCGTTGGATTGTAGTGGGTGAGCCAGTTGTAGCCAAGTACCGCGGAGCAGCTGCCGTCCAACAAAGTTACATAGAAGGTAACTGTCTGAAGTTCGCCAGTTGGAAAATGGATCGGAATGGTTGTAGTCTGAGTGATGGTTGAGTTAGTAGTACCATCAAATAATTTTAGTGGAATTGGGGGTACAGAGACAGTAGGTAGAGAATATTTCTGCACTACTTGTGATTCAATGAAACAGTCAGAGGAACCACAATCAAGAAGGGTAACTAAACTGGTTTTAGGCATAAGGGTACATGTAAAATTTAATACTAAAGAGTTCTTTGAAAGAGTGGAAGAAACGGCATTTAAAGTGAGCATGCGAGCGAGGTTACCGCAATCCTCGGGTCGCATGGTTCCGAGGTTGCTGATTATTTTTTTGATTCCATGGCCAAGGAGTCTTTGGCTTTGGAGTCAGAGCTTGCTTTGGCAGTGCGAGCTTTGGGATTTGAGGAGTTTGTTGTCTTGGACTTTGGGCAGTCCTTTACCATGTGGCCCTTCAAACCACACAGAAGACATGGTCCCTGGTTGATGCATCACTGACGCTCCTCAGGCAGAAGTGTACCGTCCTTCCCAAGCTTTGACAAAAGGTCAGGAGTCTTGGTATTGTTTGCAGGCTTCTGGTTACTGCTGTTGTTATTGTTGTTATTCCCCTTACAGCTCTTTTGATTGTTGTTAGAGCTGGAGGAGGACTGATTGGACTGGTTGGAGGGATTGGACCGGTTGGAGGATGTGTTGGAACCTCAGGCGGGGTTTGTGAGGTTCTCATACTCCTTCCGTTCCCAATATCTGCTATCAATTTCCAACGCGAAGCTTCGAAGCTCGGCGAGGGACTTGAAGTGGGGGAAATTAAGGAGACTGTCCTTAATACGTTTGGGCAATCCCTTGTATGCCGTGTGAGTGAGGGCGGCATTGTTCCACTGAGTGTGAGTGGAAGCTCAGGTGAAGTCGATGAAGTAGCGAGCAGCTCGGTGATGATCCTTCATGACTATTTTTTTGAGCTCTATTTCTGCTTGCACAGCATTGTTGAAAGGGCCAAAGTTCATTTCGAGTTTGGCATGAACATCTTCCCAATTCAAGAGCCAGGTAGGCTCGGGAAAGATCTCGCCTAGGATGGCGGGTTCAAAATATTGTAAGGCAGGGCCGGAGAGGTACAAGACGGTGTACTGAATCTTTGATGCACCTGTCTTGAAAGCGGACGGGCGATCTTGGAAGTTCAGCATACATTGAAGGAAGAATGTACGGAGCTTAGCTTGATCTGTGCCATCATATACCTCGGGTTCACGAATTTTGGCTCAGGAGCCTGAATCTGCAGCAACTGGTTGGGCGAGATGTTTGAAAACCCTTTTAACAAGTTCATCTGAGTCGATATTTGTATTGACACTGTGAGCATCTTGGAATGGGTTATTGTCATCGTCCGGGTCGTTGTCAGGGGGGCCATTGTCAGGAGGCCCAGGAGGTGGAGGGGTTCTGCCTCCTTGGTCTCTGCCTTGACCGAAGTTTTTGGTGTCAACTGTATTGGGGGAGCGTATCTCCTCGGGTTGTTCAGAGATTCGTTGTAATTCTGATATTGCTTCCAGATTAGACAGGGTTGAGGGTGCTGTAACTTGTCTAACGGTGTGAATACTGGAACGAGTGGTCATGATGGACATTAATACGAGATCAGGAGTGTGAGTCAGAAAATACTGTTAAGAACGGGCTGAGCCAAGGTTCTTGCTTATTACTCGAGCAAGGTTGTAACTCGGGTGAGGTTCGGAGTAGGGCTTGGCTTCAGCTTATGTGCTGCGCTGTCCAGATCTTGTAGAATCCCTAATTTCCGAGGGTGAGGTCTAACTGAAAAGCTCAGGGTAATCTTAGTCAATTTTCTGACTACAGAACTACTAATTTACATACACATTATATACGAGATTAGTATTTCAAATTAGTCAGAAGATTTCTAATTGAAAGAACAAGGGAGTTTCCAGAATGGGAATTAAAACAAAGGTGAGGTGAAACATAGATGAGTAAGAATAAGGTTTGGGGTGAGGTTGTTACAAAGATTGTTGCACGAGGCAACAGAAATTACTTGAATAGGAAAATGTATCATGAGCGGAATTGTGAAGCGAATAAACTGGAGCGAGGTCTAGAACTAGGATGAGAAATCAATAGAGACTGAGCGGGGTTTCTGAAATAGAAAAGAGAACACTTAATCATGATTGACTAAGCAAACAGGGATCTCGCCTCACGAGATCCTAACACTATCTATTAATGGTCATGGAAGATGGTAGAATATTATAGAAGGTTCCTAGCCAATCAACTTTCAGTTCCTAACTATGAGGCATTACCTAGCACAGCCACAGACCATGTACACTGCTTTTATTCCTTATATGTACATTATTTTGGTCTATTTACTCAGGCCATGTCAGGCCTTGCATAGCCCCATACCTGTGCTGAAGTAGCTAGCATAGCCCTGAAGCTGTGCCATTGTAATTGGCACAGCATTGAGGCTATGCAGCTGGACACTGCGTGCTGAGATTGAATTTAAGCGCCCATGTTACCCGGTGTGGGAATATTAGCAAACTCAGCTGAGTTTGTGGGCACTTGTGGACTCTCCAGTTGGGCCTCAACAAAATAAGTCAATTGAAGCCTCGAAAAAATCATAGAAAATAAGAAAAAAATCTCATAAATTTGAGGCTATTGGATACTACATTTACATACCAACAGAATAATATTTAAGTCACAATTCTAGTGACAAAAGTCGAAAATAAGTGAATATTGCAAAAGAAATTCAAAGAAAAAGAACTAGCACCATTGGGTGCTATGTACAGATAAGCCTAGATGTCCAGGATCCCCTACAGAAGGGGTGGTAGTTCACTCTTGAGGTCCACGTTGAGACACCATGCATTGAGAGGGGGTGATGTCAGGGTTCAGTTGGAGATCACTGTCAGTTGTTGTTTCTCATTTATGTCCTTCTATAACTTTCCATAACCTTCTGGAACTTTCCATAATTTTCCATCATCTTCCATGACTTTCTGGGACCTTCTATTACTTTCTATCACCTTCTAGAACCTTCCAGAACCTTCCATCACCCTCTATGACCTTCCATGACTTTCCACTAGGGTATATAAGTGTGACTGGTGTAACAGTTACCCCTCTGCTTGATCTCTGAGGATTACCTGTGAGGGCAACGCTATTGACAAGGTCACAACAACAAGATACTCTGATATTTAGTGAGCTGATAAGGTTAATTTCCACCTGGTGTAGCGGTAATCCTCAGTTTATACAAAGGTTACTAGCAATAAATACATAGAAGCCTACTTGGTGTAGTGGTAATCCTCAGAGATCAAGCTGAGGGGTAACCATTACACCAGTCACACTTATATACCCTAGCAGAAAGTCACAGAAGGTCATAGAAGGTGACAGAAGGTTCTGGAAGGTTATAGAAAGTGATAGAAAGTGGTAGAAGGTCCCAGAAAGTCGTGGAAGATGATGGAATATTATGGAAAGTTATAGAGGAATGTAAATGAGAAACAACAACAGTCAGCGATCTCCAACTGAACCCTGACATTACCGCTACACCAGGTGAGCTTTCTATGTATTTATTGCTAATAACCTTTGTATAAACTGAGGATTACCGCTACACCAGGTGGAAAACCCCCTTATCAGCTCATTGGATATTGGAGTATCTTATTGTCATGACCTTGTCAATAGTGTTACCCTCACAGGCAGCCTTGAGTAAATCAAAAGACTTTTGACAGTCTTCAGTCCATGCCCAGGGTGTGCCCTTATGAGTTAGGTGAGTGAGGGGTACTGTGATGTCCAAGTAGTTGAAAATAAAATGATGATAAAAGTCTGTGAAACCAAGGAAGGATTGGATGTCTTTGACTTTTCTTGGCTCAGGCCAGTCGCAAATGGTTTTGACTTTATCTTTAGCCATAGTGAGCCTGTCAGTTTGGAGAATTTAACCAAGGAATTCAACTAAATCTTTATGCCATTCACATTTGCTAGCTTTAGCATATAGGCCATGTTTTCTAAGTCATCATAAGAGTTTGCAGATGTGTTCTCAGTGCTGTTCAATAGTGTCAGAATAGACCAATATATCATCAATATATGTGACTGTGCAACGATCTAATAGATCACTGAGAATGCCATTCATAAACCTTTGAAAACCCACAGGGGCATTGGTCAAGCTGAAAGGCATAACCAACTATTCATACAACCCATAGTGAGTCTTGAATGCTGTTTTCCACTCATCGCCTTCAGTGATTCAGATAAGGTGGTATGTGTGCCAAATGTCAATTTTAGAATAGATTTGAGCCTTGCAAGGAGCATCCAAGAGGTCCAAGATGAGTGGGAACAGGTAGCAATCTTTCTTGGTTACTTTGTTAAGTGCCCAAAAGTCAACACATAGCTGAAGCGAGCCATTTTTTATAGACAAACAGGATTGGTGTGCCATGCAAGGATTTAGAGGACTGGATGAAGCCCATATTCAGATGTTCATCTAAAAACGTGCAGAGAGCTTCTAGTTCTGAACTTGACAGGGAGCACAGGGGTGGATGAGGCATTATGGTCCCATCTTCCAGAGTAATCTTGAGATTGTAAGGTTGATGTGGTCCTAGTGTCTCAGCTTTTACTTTGTTAAAGAATAGTTGTGATACTCTTTCAGGATGTTTTCTAGGTCAACTGAGATGAATGGAGTGGAGGAGACCTTAGCTGATCAAGCTGAGGTAGCTTTGATGGCTGAGAGGTTGAGCTGAAAAATTGGTAAACATTCTAGCTTGCAAGCACCCACAAATGCAGCTGCATTAACTAGGGCTATATGTGGAGCTTCCAGCTTTCAGGTGAATCCAGACTCAGGTGACAGTGAGGCAGCAGGAGCTGACTTGGCCAAGGCCTTTGGGACATCCATAGACTCCATAGAGGTGGTTCAGAATGTAATACTGCCCAATACCCAGTCAATCAATGGATTGTATTGGGTGAGCCAGTTATATCCAAGAACTACTGAAACAGATGTATCTAATAACATGACATAAAATTCTATGGAATGTGTGTGTCCTGGGGGGAAGTGAATAGGTATTTCTATTAGTTTGGTAATGACCAAGTTTGTACTACCATTGAATAATTTCAGAGGAATAGGAGGGATAGAATGTGTGGGTATACTGTGATTTCAGACAAAAGTAGATTCTATAAAACTATGAGTGGAACTTGAATTAATCAAGCATTTAAATGGATAATCAGAAGAACTGGGGACAGAATCAGAAGACAAGTAAACTATTAAAGAGTTTGGATTAAAAAGAGCAGACCATTGAGCTTAAACTCACTACTAGCACCAGCTGAGTCAATGCAATTCTCAGAGTGCTCAGAGCCTGAAAGGTTGTGGACTATTTTTTTGGCTCAGTTGCCTTAGCCAAACTCTCAGCTTTGGTTTCCAAGGCAGTAGCTGCCTTGGGGGTCAAAGGGGTTGTCATCACTCATGCCTTCATGGATTTCAGGCAGTCTGCAACTTTGTGACTGTCAGCACCACACAAGAGACAAACATTGTTGTTGATGCATCACTGGCATTCCTTGGGAATGAGCTTTCCATCCTTTCTGAGCTTATTTGCATACTCAGGTGGGTTCAGCTGGGATGTAGTATTGTCCTTGCCCTTGCCCTTAGGTTTTTTCAGGCTGTCAGACTTGTCTGTTCTAGTTTTGGGCTTGTCTGACTTTCCTTCTTTTTCCAGCTTGGAAGGACCCACTTGGGCCTGCTCTTCCTTTCTCTCCCAGTATCTCACATCAATTCTCTGAATGACATTTTGGAGCTGGTCAAGGGTCTGAGGCTTTTCAAAATGGACCAAGCTGTCCTTGATTCACTTTGGTAGGGCTGTGTATGCCTTCCAATGCAGGGCATTGTTATTATAGTTGATGAACACTGTGAGTTGGTAAAATTCCATGAAGAACCAAGTGGCCTTGTGGTTTTCATGCATAGTTTATTTTTCAAGAGCAATCTCAGCCTTTGCTTGTTCATCCCAGGAACCAAAGTTGATTTGTAACTCATTGAGAAAGCCATCCAAGTTGGTGGCCCATCTCAGCTTGGTTCAGGGATCACCAGTGAGATATAGCTCAAAGCATTCCAGTACAGTCCCTTTGAGGTAGGAGATCATATAATTGACCTTCTGTCTGTCATCAGGAAAGGCATTGGGATGCATCTGGAAATTCATGTTGCACAGAAAGATGAAGCTTTTGAGCTTCTTTGGGTTGGCCCCATTGAAGGGGTCAGGTTCCTGGATTCAGGCAGTCTGACCATCTTGGCTTTGCTGCTGGGTGGTCCTACTGAGCTCCAAGATTCCATCAAGGAGATCCCAATTGTTTGCAGTACCTGGAGGGTCTGTGGGTTGAGGGGCAGCTCAGGAGGAGAGCAGCCTTAGGAGGAGGAAGAGTGAATTGTGGAATAGGAGGATCTTTGGGTTTGGGGACCTTGGTTGGCCTAGCTGAACTTCATTCCCTCCTGTCCAGGTTGTTATCATATTTGTTATCACCTTGTTACTCATACTCTATTTCATTGTTGATAACCTCTTCAATCTGAGCAGATCACAAAGGGGAACCAAGAGAGTGGAGCAAATGAGGTGAAGTGTTATGACTGAAGTGAAGTGGCAGGGTAGATGACATGCCACATGCTCTGCACTGTAAGACCATAGGGGTGAGCCAACTATGTTCAGCTTGTGCAATAGCTCTAGTACATGGAGGTATAATGTGTAAGAGTAATAAAAGACAGATAGATTATTGGTTCAGATTATACAGTTAAGTGTGTGCACACATGCCCTTGGTTTGGGTGTTTGGCCCAGTCCAATGAGCTGAGGTGGATGTGGTGTCAGCTTCACCGTACTTGTGTTGTGCCTATCTACCTGCTTGTGCCACTGGATTTTGGACAGATTCTTGGTAGGTTTCTGAAAGGCTTGGTACCAAATGATTGGACTACTGACTTAAGGACTGATAGCATATGTCTAACTTAGTCAATAATCTGAATGGAGAATACATACATGAAAACTAATTACTTATATAGAAAATGAGTTGCCTTAAGGTATGCAACAATGTTGCATAAGGCATGGAAACCAGAATGTAAGGAATGGATACAAGAATAGGTAAAACATGGAAAGTGGGCATACATGCCCATACATGTACCAAGGGTAACCAAAGTGAAGCAAACAAATAAAAGAGAATAAAATCAAGTGGGATGTACTGAACCAAACTGAACCTACTTATATGACTTGTGAGTCTGTAACTTGTAATATGGTATGTGAGGACTTTGGTCAGTACCACCAAGTGAATCAAGGCTTGGTAGATCATACTTTGACACAACTTCTCAATAGAAATAGGAATTTCTCTCAATATTTTTGGTCTCAAATGACAAGCCTTGGTTGGGAATCATGATTGTAGGATAAGCAAAGTGCCAGTGAAGACAAGGAGCAGTCAGGCTTGTTATAGACAAAGGAATAAAGATGCCATTGAAATATGGATACATAGCTAAAAATCAATAAAAAATAGATATAAGTAGGAACTAGCACAAAAAGATCAGATATATGCACAGGACATTAAATATAACTAATATACAAAGTCATCACAAATATAATCTCACCCCTAGCTACATTTTCCATCATTCTATCAATTTTTTACTTGTACTATGGGCATGGGACTTGGTTCATGGCACTTTAGCGCCTTGGCGGCTAAAGGAGTGGAAAGCATGGGATGGAGATAGGAGATGATGAAGATACACTAGGAACAGCAGAAAAAGCAGGAAAACATTGGAAATATGAATGAAATGGAACGGAAAAGGTCTGGAGTGTAATTAAAAGTTGTCTGAGGGTGTGGGACAGTTTCTAACTAGAAATGATGATCTGGGAATTGAATGGGATTATAATATGGGAGTATATACTGTGTGGTATCTGTGTAACTGTCTAGGGATCCTTTCTGGTGAATACAGCCCTTTAGTGCCTGTACCAAGAGGTCAGCTCTGGGATCTATGTGGAATGTAAAATCAATAACAAATGCACTATTGACCCTGTGTGCTCGAGACTTTGTGAGACACTTCTGACGATAACTAATAACTTCTCTGATTAAATTCAGGTCTCTAATGATGAGCCTTCAGTGGGAAACGTAATATTGATGTAAGCAAAGCACCAGTGAAGACAAGGAGCGGTTTCTGCTTTTTGGGCAAGAAGGACTAGTTTTCTTAGTGTATTATAAGCTAGTACTTATACATAGTTGCAATTCTGACATGTTATGAGTGAGAAAAAAAATAGACTGCTTTGGGATAGATGCGTCGATGTCCCGTGCTATACGTATCACTGCATTGTGTATTCTGGTCTCTGTTTCCAATCAATAACCTCTGAAAAAGCTTGAGGCTTCTCTTTGCTGTATACCCTTGTTATTCCATTGGTTCCATTGAGTCTGAGTTGCATCTATTGGTTCCAATATGCCAGCCGATGCCTGTGGCCACATATATGCACCTGTTTTGGAACCTGGACAAGACCTTGGTGTTAAAGATATAACACTTCAGTCTATCACTTTGTGTAGTGAAGCAAGACAAAGAAGGGTTTCAAACTTTGCTATAGCAGCTATGAATGAGACTATCTGTTAAGTGCATGCACAACACGCCCTTGGTTTGGGTGGTTCAGCTTGGTCCAATGAGCTGAAGGCTGACGTGGCGTTGGCTTCAACGTTCATGCGTTGCACCTATCTATCCACAGAGCCACTATATTTTGGGCGGGGCTCGGTTAGTGACCGAGGATGTCAGAACCGAGCGGTGGACGAGGGGACTTAAGAACTAGAGGACGTATGTCTAACTAAGTCGATTATCTGAATGGAGAATACATACAGATAATGGGTAGCTTATATAGGAAAAGAGAAACGTTTAAGATATGCAACAGGGTTGCATTAGACATGGAAACTAGGATGAAGATATGTGGAGCGAAAGTACTAGAAAGAATGAAGGCGGGCATACATGCCTGTACATGTACCAAAGGGTACCAAAGCAAAGCAAAGCGAATGAATGAAAAGGATAAGATGGAGTGAAGTAGAACATAACCGAGCTGAGCCAAATGTGACTCTAAGACTTGTAAGTCGGAAGGACCTCGGTCATTGTGACCGAGCGAACCAAGGCTTGGTTGATCGTACTTTGACAGTACCTCCCTCTTAACGGCTGAGCCCTCAAAGCCAGGAAGTGGAGTTGATCCTATTAAGGTTTCGAACGCCTATTTTGATGTAACGGATTGTTGGGGGCTAGCGCTCTTGACACATTTTTCTTCTCTCAACCACCACTACCCTGTCATGATTTCTCCACTCCTCCCCTTTCTATTACTTGTTATTGGACTCCACTACTCCGCCAGACTATATGTACAGTTCTTAGGTAATTAGTTAAAGCTCAGTCTTGAGCTGGTCAATACACCGACAAGTATCATTGCTCATTTCCCTTTTCCGCTCCCAAGTATTGAAGCTCTTGTTGTTGCTGACATACCCTCACCACCATTCCAACCCACACTCCACTCTTCCTTCCAATGGGATACGAAACCGATGAAGAGATGCGCGAAATGGAAGAATGCCATACGAAACGGCAACAGGAGCATGAGGACAAACTTCACAAGGAGCACGAGGAAGCAGAGCGGTGGGAGCGGGAAGAGGCTGAAGAGCAGGTGCAGAAGCAGAAGGAGGCAGAGGAGGAGGAAGAGAGGAAGAACAGAGAGGTGCGAGAGAAGTTGGAGCAGGAGGAGAGGGAGCGGCTGGCAAGGAAGGAACGGGAGCGAGCCGAGAAGGCTCAGAAGATGGCCAAGGCGACCACACCGGCCAAGGCTGCAGATACGGCAGCTGAGACACCAGCAGCAGGGGCTGCTCCAACAACCCCAGGCAAACCAGTGGTGACACTGGCCGATCCAGTCGAAGCGAGCCGTACCGCTCATGCACAAAATGTGCATGTGACATTAAGAAGGGTGGTCCTGAGCCAAGGAAAGAATGCCGAGGTGGGGCCTAGTACGCGTGGAGGGGCAGTGAGGGTGCCCAAGGTGAGTAACCAAGGTTATACCTCAGTAATTTTGTACTTATGTTTTTTTTTCTTTTTAGG
>QFEC01006770.1:0-10293 GCA_003316585.1 Gomphus bonarii
GATACGTATAGCATGGGACTTTGACGTGTCTATCCCAAAGGAGTTTTATTTCTTTCTTTCGCTCATAACACATTAGAATCGCAAATTTGTATAAGAACTAGCTTAGGACATAGTAGACAAACTAGTTCTTCTTGCCCTCTAAGCAATAATCACTCCTTGACTTCACCGGCACTTCACTTACATCAAAATCACATTTCCCACCAAAGGCTCGTTGTTTGAGACCTGAATAAATTCAGAGAAGTCATCAGTTACTATTAGAAGTGTCTCACAGAGTTTCGAGCACACAGGATCAATAATGCATTTGTTATTGAATTTACAATTCACACAGATACTAGAGCCGACCTCTCGGTACAGGTGCTAAAGGGCCATATAGACCACAGGAAATCCCCAGACCGTTACACAGCTACTACACAGCATATATCATTGGATTAGACTCACACCTGATTCCCAAAACATCATCCTTCAGTCAGAAACCATCCCACACTCCAAAATCACTCTTAATTACAGTGAGCAGGTGGCCAGTCCCCAAGACAAAGAATGAATTGCAACAGTTCTTGGGCTTTGTCAACTTCTACTGTCACTTCATCCAAGGCTTTGAAAACATTGCCAAGCCGCTGCATGAACTGACAGGTAATAAGGCATGGAACTGGGGACCAGAGCAGTTGAAAAACTTCCAAGCACTCAAGGTGGCAGTAATGGCAGCACCAAAAGGTGGGAGAGTGTGCCTACAGGCTGCATCTACCCCCTACTTGGAGAAACATCCATCCAGTGTTTAATACAGTCCTCCTATGCCCTTCCTGAACACCAACATCCTCCATACAACAAAAGCTAGCACCTCCACTACCAGTAATGACACCAAAAGGAGTTGAATATGAAGCTGAAGAAGTTCTAGACTCCAGGATGCACAGAGGGGTGCTACAATATTTGGTGAAGTGAATGGGATATCCCAGAGAAGAGAATTCATGGGTGCCAGAAAGAAATATGAGGAATGCAAAACGGAAAACACAGGAGTTTCACAGGTGATTCCAGCTGCACCCAGACACATGGAGAGTCTTTCGATCAACAAACAGCGATCATTAGGCGCCCATTAGGTGCACAAAGAATGCGTGGGGTGCTGGTGCTCCTACCCAATGCTTTGGGTTACCCAATGGACTGGCCACTATTGTCAATGAAGACATTGACCTTAAAGGAGGGGGTAATGTCATGATTTTCCCATTCTCTTTTCTATTACTTGTTATTTGGGCTCCGCTACTCCACCAGACTACATGTACAGTTATTGGGTAATTAGTTAAAGCTCAGTCTTGAGCTGGTCAATACACTGACAAACTTCATTGCTCAATCTCTACTCTACTCTATAACACTGAGGCTTTTGTCATTGCTGACAGTTTCCAAATCAGGATTACGAGAGAAGCACCAAACAAGACAAGGAGTAAACAATTAATTGAGGATTGTTTGCTACTGTACTACATCTGAGACTTGTAGTACTTATACAATGGATATATCCCTAACTAGTAATGAAGAGAAAAAGGAAATATGACCATATCTGGTCGGAAGTGGTGGATTCTTCTCTGTACAAAGTTAGGGAGTCGCATATGCTATACCTGGGCTATTGGAAATAAGAAAAACTATTGGAAATTGCTTTTAAACCTTCTATTTTTGATTCCTCTTTGTCCCTCATGTTACACTATATCAATAGCATGTTGTGAGAAGTCCAGGATGATCGGTGACTTCTGGTGGTGGCATATATGCGGTCATTTAGGCTCTCCCTGAGCTCCTGTCTGTCTTGGACCTTTTCCATTCCATTCTTACAGTGCTTCCAGTAAATTCCCACTCTGTCTGGTATCTCCTATATCCCTGTACCATTACCTATCTCCATTCCATACCTTCTGATCATTTAGCAGCTGGGGTACTAAAGTGCCAGGAACTGAGTCGCGTGTCCAAAATACAAGTAAAATATTTGTGGAATGATTGGGAATGTAGCTAATGATATGATTCTTTTTGGGATTCCTTTGTGTAGTTAATATATTTGATGTCCCATGCATATACCTACTGTTTTTCAGAGGTATTATTTTCCCTTTATTTATAACACTATTGTCAGAAAATCAACTAAGATTACCCTGAGCTTTCTGTCAGAGCTCGCCCTCAGAAATTAGGAATTTTATGAGATATGGATGGTGCAGCACATAAGCTGAAGCCAAGCCCTACTCCAAACCTTACTCATCGTCACAACCTTGTGTGAGCTTTACCCAAGAACTTGGCTCAACCCATTCTTAACAGTATTTTCTGACTCACATTCCTGATCTCATATTAACATCTATCATGACCACCCATTCCAGTACTTGCACCATTAGACAAGTTATGGCACCTTCAACACTGTCTAATCTACAAGCAATATCCAATTTAAAATGACTTTCTAAAAAACCTGAGGAAGTTTGCTCCCCCAACTCTGTTGATGCCAAAGACCTTGGCCATGGCAGAGACTAGGGACACAGGACTCCTCCTCCACCTGGTGGGCCTCCTGATAATGGCCCTCCTGATGATTACCCAGATGATGATGACAACCCCCTTACAAGATGCTCACAGTGTTGACATGAATATCAACTCAGATGAGCTCATTAAAAAGGTTTTCAAACATCTCACCCAACCACCTGCTGTGGACTCAGGCTCTTGAGCCAAAATCCACAAACCTGAGGTTTACAATGGCACAGATCAAGCTAAGCTCCATACATTCTTTTTTCAATGTATGCTGAACTTCTGAGATTGCCCATTCACTTTCAAGACAGGTGCATCAAAGATTCAGTGTGCCATCTCATACCTCTCTAGCCCCACTCTCCAGTATTTTGAACCTGCCATCCTCGGCAAGATCTTTCCTGAGCCTACTTGGCTCTCTAATTGGGAAGATTTCTATGCCAAGCTTGAAATGAATTTCAGCCCTTTCAATAACACTGTGCAAGCAGAAATAGAGCTTGAAAAAATAGTCATGAAGGATCATTATTGAGCTGCTTGTTACTTCATCGACTTCACCCAAGCTTCCACTTGCACTCAGTGGAACAATGCTGCCCTCGCTCATGTGGCTTACAAGGGATTGCCAAAATGCATTAAGGACAGTCTCCTTAATTTCCCTCACTTCAAGTCCCTCACCAAGCTTCATAACTACATGTTGGAAATTGACAGCAGATACTGGGGACACAAGGAGTACAAGAACCTCATGAACCCCACCTGAGGTTCCAACATGTCCTCTAACCAGTCCAATCCCTCCAACAATAACCAAATGAGCTGTAAGGGGACCAACAACAATAACAACAATGGCAACCAGAAGTCTTTGAACAATGCCAAGATACCTGACCTTTTGTCAAAGCTTGGGAACTTCTGTCTGAGGAGTGTCAATGATGTATCAATCAGGGAACTCTATCTCCTGTGTGGTTTGAAAGGCCACATGGTTAAGAAGTGCCTGAAGTCAAAGATGACCAACTCCTCAACCCTAATGCTCATGCTGCCAAGGTGAGCTCTGACTCCAAGGCCAAGGATTCCACAGCCACAGAATCAAAAAAAAATAAATAAGCAAACTCACTTGTGTGCTCACTTTAAATGCCATTTCTTCCACTCTTTCAAAGAACTCTTTAGTATTAAATTTGACATGTACCCTTATGCCTAAAATCTGTTTATTTACACTTCTTGATTGTGGTTCTTCTGATTGTTTTATTGATTCACAAGTAGTGCAGAAATATTCCCCACCTACTGTTTCTGTACCCCCCATTCCATTAAAACTATTTGATGGCTCTACTAACTCAACCATCACTCAGACTACAATTATTCCAATCCGTTTTCCAACTGGAAAATTTCAAACAGTTACTTTCTATGTAATTTTGTTGGATGGCAGCTGCTCTGCGGTACTTGGCTACAACTGGCTCACCTGCTACAATCTAATGATTGACTGGGTATTGGGTAGTATTACCTTTAAGAATTCAGAAACAGTCCCTGTGCCAACCCCTCCAGCTACCACAGCTTGTAGCACTTCACCTCCCACTAATAACAGACCTTTAGATGCTCCCAAGAAAGCTTGCATCTATACCAAAATTGACCTTAGGCACACCTATCATCTTGTTCATATTGCAGAAGGGGACAAATGGAAGACAACCTTCAAAACTCGCTATGGGTCTTTTGAATAGCTTGCCATGCCCTTTGGCCTATCTAATGCCCCTGCAGCTTTTCAAAGGTTTATAAATGATATATTTGGACAACATCCTTATCTATTCAGATGATGAAACCTTGCACATTGGACATGTTTGAGATGCTTTTCAATGGCTACATAAGCACCACCTTTATGCCTGAGAAGATAAATGCTCTTTTCATCAGACCTTGGTTGAATACCTCAGCTACATACTCTTGCCTGAGGGTCTCACCATGGCTGAAGAAAAATTCAAGTGCATTCTAGACTGGCTTGAACCTGGGAAAGTCAAGGACATTCAGTCTTTCCTTGGTTTTGTGAACTTTTACACACATTTCATCAATAACTATCCCACCATCATGATTCCTCTTACCTGACTCACCAGGAAAGGCCTCCCATGGAACTTCACTGAGGATTGTAGAGAATCTTTCAACAAGTTGAAGCAGGCATTTATGAGTGCACCTTGTGGGGTACACGTGTGCACTCTACCCCTGAGAGGTTCAATCTCAATATATTCAATTTTTTCTCCAATACTGATGTCAACCTCTTTTTTATTTGTATATTACTTGCACATGAACCTTGATTTGCTTCCGCTTTGAGATGATATGCATGTCCAGTTCCCTGGGAAGGAACCGGTAATTTGGCTCCATACTCAAGCTAGGGCTTAGGAGCCAGCTCATGCCTATACATGGGTGAAACACTCGCTTGTGTATACACATAATCCTCAGTGGTTCACTATCACTGAGGAGGTGAGCCCAATGTACTATTTAATGTAATTTTAAGATTGATTTCTTTTTATTTCTTTTGTAGTGATAAAATTTAGATAATTGTCCAATAAATCTCTGAACCACTGCCAATAGTTGCTAATTTTCCAACACACCTATCCTAACTCATTGGATACCTGACTGCTCCTTGATTGTGGAGACAGATGCATCAGACTATGCCCTTGCTGCAGTTCTTCCTCAACATGCCTTGGACAGTGAACCCCACCCTATAACCTTTCACTCCCAAACTTTTACTTCACCCAAACTTAATTACAATGTTCACAACAAGGAACTATTGGCCATTTTTGAGGCATTGCAGCATTGGCAACACTATCTGGAAGGCTCTGTGGAACCCATCAATGTCATCACTTATTGTAAAAATTTGGAGTACTTTTGTACTACTAAACTATTGACCAGATGACAGGCTAGATGGCCAGATTACCTCTCCCAGTTTAATCTCATCATACATTTCAGATCTGGATGCCTTGGAACAAAGCATGACTCCCTTACTAGATGTTGGGATGTCTACCTAAATGAGGGGGCAAGTGACTATGCCACTGTCAACCCTCAGAACCTCAGACCAATTTTTTCCCAACATCAGTTGATATCATCCCTCTGGGAAACAAACCTCACCAAACCCATCTTACAAGCAACCTCACTCATGGACACTGAATGAATTCTAACTGATATTCATTAAAACCTCAACTCACACCCTCTCACTCAGACCTTGGATCCACTGAAGACTCTAAGTGGAAGACCAATCAATATGGTTTACTACTTTTCAACAAATGAATATACATTCCTGAGGTTCAGGACTTACAATTACAAGTCTTACAGTTCAAACATGATCATATCATGTCAGGACATTTTGGAATCAACAAAACCTTGGAACTGGTCAGACAAGACTTCAATTGGCCTGGCATCAATTCCTACACCAAGGACTACTGTAAATCATGCACCACCTGTATACATAGCAAACCATAACAGCACAAGCCCTATGGACTGCTCAAACAGCTCCCTGTTCCAGAGAAGCCCTGTAATTTTATATCCATGGATTTCATTGAACAGCTCCCAGCATCCTCTGAATTTACAGCCATTCTAGTCATTGTCAACTGATTCTCCAAACAAGGAATATTCATCCCCACCACTGACATGATAACCTCACCCAAGCTCACCAAGCTCTTTGTACTTCACATATTCTCAAAGCATGGCATCCCATTCCATATGACCTCTGACTGAGGTTCAGAATTTGTGTCACACTTCTGGCATTCTCTAGGGAAATCCCTGGACATGAAGTTGCACTACACTTTGGGTTATCACCCTGAAGGTGATGGTCAGACCAAACATACTAATCAGACATTAGAACAGTACCTATGTGTCTACTATAACTATCAGCAGGACAATTGGGCCTCACTCCTTCCCCTCACTGAGTTTGCCTACAACAATGCTCCCAGTGCTACAGCTGGAATCTCGCCCTTCTTTTCCAACAAGGGCTATCACCCAAACCTCATGATCCACCCTGAATGTGACCTCACTTCTTTGAGAGCTCAAGACTTCATTGTGGACCTGGATGAACTTCATCAGGAACTTTGCCAAGCTATCCTTGCCACTCAACAGGCTTACCAAACCTTGGCTGACACCAAATGACTTCCAGCACCAGACTTCAAGGTTGGAAACCTCACATTTGTCAAGGCACAATCCTTTAGAACAACATGACCTACCAAGAAGCTTGCTGAGAAGTTTTTGGGTCCTTTTGAAATCATTGCATGTCCTGGTACTCACTCAGTCACTCAGAAACTCCCAGATTATATGAAAGCAGTACATCCCATATTTCATGTTTCAATGCTAGAACCAACCTCATCCAACACTATTCCAAACCATACTCAGCAACCTCTGATAAGATTAAGGGCCGGAGAGATATAGAGTAAAATAAGGCTTTTATGTTATTTCTGTTAAAATCTTTAATAAAATTCTTTGTCTTTGTTTTTGTTTTTGTGGTGATTGTGAAGTGATGGAAAGACTATTATTTGTTTTTACAGAGTTAGAATTAAATATTACATGAATAGGAGGCAAGGGAAATGGTGAGACATGTGTACATGAGGGGATGATGAATACATGACATCATATGGGAAATACATTTTATACAGACATTTGGGGAGAGAGAAAGCAATGAGGGATAATAAAGTACATACAAATGAACCTAGAGCCAGAAAAGTGAACATGTTTTATCAGGTTGGTGGTTGGCCAGGCTCGTGCCAGTCCCATGATGTATGCAAGTGCAACAGGTGCTTCGGTTCAGCTAAAGGTGAGTGGAATCTCAAATTAAGAGGATTTGAGTTTTTGGGCATGATGGGAATTATAAGGACGATTGAGGGGATGAGTGTCCTGTAATCCTTGTGTAATAGAAATCAATTTATGAATGGAAAATAACTTTATTGTTTTATATAATGTTCACTTTTAGCACCTTTAAGCGCTCAGGGCGCTAAAGCATCGAAACCTGTAAAAGGCTTTTGATAGTAAGCAAAACTACTTTTTGATAATATAAATAAAGTAAAGTGTTGTCCTATCCAATAACCAGTATCAGATATGATAACATTTCACTCATATCAATATTCTCATTGTAGAGGGGATCCCAGGTTTTTGGCTACAAGATACTTCCATATGGGTGCTTCGTTTCAGGGGGAAACGAGTTGTAAAGACAATAGAATTCAATGGGGGACAAGGAAAAATGTGAAATAAATCTTGAAAAATAGCTTCAGTCAGGTCTGAATATCATGTAAAAACAGCTAGCCATATAGGCTTATCATTGTCAACATTGGTTGAAAATACACATAAATGTGCATATATGTGCTTATATGCACTCCAAATAGGTCAGATCCACCATACAACTTCACAGTAACATTCCCTGATGTGCAACAAATAGTTTTGATCATGATAGCTCATTAACCTGTCATAGAATTCATCAGAATCATCATTTTTCATGAAATTTGTGATTTTGCTCATTATCTAACAACCTCCACCTCCAGTCATCATTGACAGTGAATCAGAATTTGAAGTCACTGAGGTCATGGATTACAAGATCAACAGAAGGTGAAGACCCTGTAGCTTACTCTATCTGGTACAGTGGGCAGGTTATGAAGGCACAGATGAAGAAACCTCATGGATCCTCACAACTGAGGTTGACAATGCATCCAAGCTCATTCAAGACTTTCAATAGTCCTATCTAACCAAGCCTGGACCACTATCTGCTCTCTAAGTCCCTTATCACCTTTCCTTAGAACTTTCATTTGCTTAACACAAAAAGAAAAAGAAAAAAGTTTTATTTAGGACTTCCACCTCAGAAGTTTTTTGGGACCCTTCCCCATACTGTGTACTCACTCTCTACTCAACATCCTTCTTCTGTTATCACCCTTAGCGGTGCTCTTCAGCTTGTCCCAACTCTTCCCCTTCTCCCTCTCCAACTGAATCTTCACCCACCTCCTATGATACTGGCTGTTCTCCCTTAGCTCCTCCAGCCCTTCCCTGACCTTGGCCAACTCACCCCTCAACTTGTCCATCCTTTCCTAACCTTGGCGTACTCTTCCAAAGTTTCATCACAACCTCACTCAGTTCTTGAATTGCATCTGTCAATGCAAAAACTGGTGAGGTGTTTGGCACTGCTGCTGGTGGAATGATGACACAAGGAGGTGGTGGGAGAAGGCAAGGCTGAGGGGGTGAAAATGGGTGACTTGCAAAATAGAGGAGGTGGAGGAGAGGCATACATAATGATAACTGAAGGCAACCTTGACCTTGACAGCCACCCAAACCTCATGTCATTCTTTGACCCCCACCCAAACCTTGCCTCTAGTGATCCACCTGCAAGCTTGGCCTCAACTTCCATCCCATCCTCATCCTCATCATCCTCACTAACCTCACTCACTTTCTGTTTTCCCTTATCCAAAATTTTCTTGGGGCTCCTTTGTAATTAAGAGTGGTTCTGGAGTGTGGGATGGTTTCTACGTGAGGGATGATGTTCTTAGGGTTGGATATGATTCTAATACGATGATATATGCTGTGTGGTGACTATGTAGCCGTCTGGGGATTTTCTGTGGTCTATACGGTCCTTTAGCGCCTGTACCGGGAGGTCGGCTCTGGTATCTGCGTGAATCGTAAATTCAATAACTAATTTGTTATTGACTCTGTGTGCTCAAGAATTTGTGAGACACTTCTGAAGGTAACTGATAACTTCTCTGAATATATTCAGGTCTCGAACAACGAGCCTTTGGTGGGAAACGTGATTTTGATATAAGCGAAGCGCCAGTGAGGACAAGGAGTGATTCTTGTTTTAGAGGGCAAGAAGGACTAGTTATCTGCTATCTACAAAAGCCAGTCTTTATACATAGTTGCAATACTAATGGTCTGTGAGCAAAAAGAGAAATAAAACTACTCTGGGATAGACACGTCAAGTCCCCATGCTATACGTATCACTACATCACCTATTTTGCTCCCTGTTTCCAATCGGTAGCCTCTGAAAATGCTTGAGGCTTCTCTTTGATATGTATCGTTGTCTTCTCAATCATTCCACTGACTCCCGGATGCTCCCATTGGTTCCAATGTACTTGCCAATGCCCGTGGCCGCATGTATGTGCCCCTTTTACTCCTGTTCCAACTCCTGAGTCCTCCGGTCCCTTCCTGTGTCGTTTCCATGTCTTCTATCTTTTATTTCTGCCATGACCACAGTCTGATCCTCTCAGGGTTGACCCTGTAAGTCCTTTTCATCCTTTCTGTCCCTTAGCCACCCGGGCGCTTCCCTGCCCCAGGGCCAAAGTGCCGTATCTACGTAGCATCTAAAACGTCCTGTAAGTAGCAAAACTGAAGCTATCTAACTAATTCTTTTTGGGGATGGTTGCTATGAGTGTCTGTTCGGATTCTGGGTGCATATATATGGTAGGGGAGTCTGTGTTCTCTCTCACTATTTGTTTATCTACTTTTCTTCTCTATGCTGTATGTAAGGTATGGGACTGGATATTTTATAACATCCTTGACCCCCTCACTCCCCTCACCCGCTGCTTGATTGGACACCCAACACCTCACAGACAGTGAACATCACACACAAACCCAAGGTCAACATCTCCATACAGGTCAACAACCTGACAAAGGCATGTGTTGCCTTACTTGGTGCAGTTGATGCAAGGATATTCAGCACACCTCACATTTCACCAAGTCAAGTCATCAGCACTATTGGCATTCTTTGCATTGCAATAAGCAATAAAGTGTCACCTTCAGGACCATTGTTGTACATCATCTGTGTGAATAATATTATTAGATTACTTAGTCACTTGACTTTAGGGCAAGCAGATAGATGAAAGGAGGAGATAGTTC
>QFEC01006786.1:2158-14752 GCA_003316585.1 Gomphus bonarii
AAAAGAGGAGCTTGCATGCCGCCCTTTGCGGCGTGCGCAGCTACTCTTACTTGAGTAATGTAACTTTAACTTTTGTTATCGAGGATGCCGACGGTCGTCAAATTGAAGTGTTCGAATCTAACTTCCTTATGCACCGACAGTCAATTGTACGAAAGATCAAGGCCTAACAAAAAATCCCAGACCAAGTGTGGTCAACACACCAAAAGCTGAATTATAGACAAAAGAGTGTGAGTGGGAAACCTGACCAACCACAGCTGTCCAACATATATACATAAAAAGGATCTCTATCCCTTCATCTGATTGTTCGGATTCGGGCTTCGTGATCTAGGTATACCGCTTCCACTGCCCATTTCCGGCTGCCGCGGGATCACCTGTACAGGTGCTTGTCTCTCCCCCCGCCCCCTCTCCTTCTCCCTTTCCCAATCTTTCACCGTCCCGTTCATTAGTGTTGGGGGCAAGACGAAACCCTGCCCAATCGGGCTCCAACCATCTTCCACACGCTCATCGGCACGTATCAAGCTAGCAATGCTAGCTGTGTGTTTATGGGTGCGCAGTGGCGGTCCAGCCTGTGGAACGAATGACGCAGCCGTGTTCGGCACAGTAGGCGAACGGTATGCAATGTCCTGTTCATCCTCCTCTTGCGAATCGAGAGAGGACGGAGAGGACGTAGTAGAAAATGCAGATATACGTCGGTTTGCAGCCGGCGCCTCGAGGTCATACAGCTCGTGTTTGTTGCGTGTAGTTTTGGAACGGATCGCAAGTTCCGTCGGTAGGAAGAGGTAGAAGCAGGCGATGGCGAGGCACGCACCGCCGACGACGTCAATGAGGTAGTGGTGTGTAAGATACATAGTTGCCCAATACAGGATACTGAGATATGCCCAAGCATACGGTGTAAGAGCTGGGAAAAAATGGGAGACAACAAGAGCCTCAAGTGTCCCGCATCCGGCATGGAGAGATGGAAAGGCTCCGAAAACAACAGGAGCGTTGGAAAAGGTGGTCGTGTAACCCGAGGAATGGAATAGTGCATCTATGCGCGCGAGTCCTCCCGGGGAACCCGGCATCGAGTAATTAGCAGGGGTTAACCCATAAATTAACTCATACCACGGAGCAGAGCAGGGAAAAAGGATTTGACACCAAACACCTGCAAGGTTCATGTACCCAAAGACTCTGGCCCAAAATTTCAGGGCTGGCTTTGGAGCAAATAACCAGAGTGCGGCTGCGATAACAAATGGGCCAACAAAGTGGATGACTCCGTACGGAAGCCACGCAATAATGTCAAGGACCGGATGCGTGAAACGAGTGAGAATGTCCGATATGTTGGCGCCGTAAAGGACAGATTCTAGTGTGGGGAGGAGAGAGACGGAAATGGTTGGGCGATAGGCAGCGGGGATGAAGCGAGATGTGTAGAATGTGAGGACCCATGCAAAAATTGGAATAGCCGGAAAGAAAAATTGGGATGTGAGGGGAATAAGGAGAGCAATACCGTATATGATGGGGATCAATAGTTTAACGGGAAAGGAGGGTTCTTGCATTATGACGAGCCAAAAGAGAGCTTGAATAATGTGGAGAACATATATACCGTCGGAGAGGGTGAAGCAATGGGTTCGAAGTCGTAAAAGTGTAAGAGTGGGCGATAAGGAGGTTTCTAGATCGGATATGGCATTGAGAAGTGTAGAGATGAGGAGGTTGAATGTACTGCTCGTCGACTGGACACGTATCCGGGACATTTGTGCGGAACCAAATAGGGTCATTGCATTATGTAATGAAGTGTCATACCGAAATTCAGCTGAATTTAAGGCGGAGCTTTTCCTACTGTCATTCTTCTCGTCACCTGAAGCCATTTTCAGCTAGTCTCACGTTCTTTAACTTCTTTCCACTAACTCTTATCTTACAAGTACGTGATAAACCTACCGTCCTCACCTACGTCGTGAGGTATTAAAACGAGCCTTGTCACAGCCCCTCCTCCGCACCGACACCATGTCTACCAACGGAAGCTTGATGCCTAGGTCTGACTCTTTTAGCAGGACACGGGGCAGCAGTCACATCGTATGAATATGTTGCTTCATCTGATCATTTGGTGTCTTCGCTCACGACAGATGTTTTTCCCCAAGGATTTCAAAACTGCGACTACAGGCGTGGCAGCCAAAGCCATGAAGAATGAGCTCAGTCGACTCGTAAACACCGTCCCTGATCCAGCCAGAAAGGTTTTAGTTTTTTTTTCGATTGAATCCTGATTATTGACGATGATCGCTACTGTTCAGCCCTTCGACACGGAAATGCAGTCCTTCTTCTATCTCTTCACCCGTTACCTTTCCGATCGAGCAAAGGGCCAAGAAATGTGCATTTTTTCGGTCTAGAACAGTCTCGTGTGAAAGCTAACCCCTGGACAGTGATTGGGATCTTATCAAAGCCCCTGCCGCTGACCAAATTGTGCCTTACGACACCTTGCCGGATGCAAAAGACAAATCCAACCTGACCAAGCTCGCCGTCCTTAAGGTCAATGGTGGTTTGGGGACTTCCATGGGTGAACACCATTCCACGTCCTATTCCACCAGTCCCCATGTTAATTTCATAACTCCCAGGCATGACTGGTGCCAAGTCTGCGCTTGAGGTAAAGGACGACATGACATTCCTCGACCTCACTGTTCGACAAATTGAGGTGTGTAACTTCCGGTGTCCCTTTCCCAATATTGAATTCTCCACAGCACCTCAATACGGAGAACCGTGTCGATGTGCCATTGATTCTCATGACCTCATTCAACACCCACGAAGATACTCTTCGCATAATCAAAAAGTATGCCAACCAACAGTTGCGAATCGTCACTTTCAATCAGAGTCGCTACCCACGCATCTTTAAGGAGAGTCTCCTTCCATGCCCTCAATCCGCTGGCGACGACAAGAAACACTGGTAGGTTATATAGTGACCGTGTGATTTACCATTCAGTTGATATGCATGTACAGGTATCCCCCAGGTCATGGTGACCTCTTCAATGCTCTTACTCAGTCTGGTGTTCTTGATCAGCTCTTGGCGGACGGGAAAGAGTACCTCTTTGTTTCTAACTCTGATAACCTAGGAGCTGTGTAAATGTTCTAACTTACTTTTGAAGTTTTAAATCTCACCCATTGGTAGCGTCGACCAGCGAATCCTCAAACACATGGTCGACAGCCAGGCTGACTTTTTGATGGAGGTCACGGACAAGACCAAGGCTGACATCAAGGGTGGAACACTTATTGATTATGAGGGTCAAATCCGACTCCTTGAAATCGCACAAGTCCCATCAGAACACGTAGAGGATTTCAAAGCCAGTAAGCAGAATCCTTGAGCTGATGTTAACTACCAGCCTGATCACTGATGCAGTCCGCAAATTCAAAATTTTCAACACCAACAACTTGTGGATAAACCTGAAAGGTGTTTGGAGCTTGATTTCACATAAATAACATGACCTTATGCGCCATCGCAGCTTTGAAACGTGTCATGGAGAACGAGGGTATGGATCTCGATATCATCATAAACCCGAAAACTACCGAGGATGGGCAGGCCGTTATTCAAGTTTGTCAACCCTTCATAATCTCGAGCACTGGTTGAGACATATTCAGTTGGAGACAGCCGCCGGTGCCGCCATTAAACATTTCAAGCACGCACACGGCATTAACGTGCCGCGAAGCCGATTCTTGCCAGTGAAAAGTTGCTCTGACTTGCTTCTTATCAAAAGCGACATATACTCTCTCTCGCATGGTCAACTGGTCATCAACGAGAATCGGCTCTTCCAGACCACGCCTGTCATCAAATTGGGCGACCACTTTAAGAAGGTTTATGTTTTGTTTTTCGGGGTGTGGACACTTATTGATCATTCGAGTTTGATTGGTCTTCCTCCATTATAGATCGCACAGTTCCAAAAGAGGTTCAAGAGGATCCCGACCATTATCGAGCTTGATCACTTGACAGTAACTGGTGATGTCTACTTTGGCAGGAATATCACTTTAAGGGGAACAGTGATAAGTCAGTCCTGATCACAGATGGCTAAATTGCAGCCCATTGATGTATCTGCTATAGTCGTTGCGAACGAGGGACAGAGGATTGATATTCCAGACGGGTGTGTTTTGGAAAACAGTAAGTTATTTCTTCTTGACTCTTGCTGGTGACTGACAAGAGCCACAGGGCTCCTTTCGGGAAATTTGAATAACATCGTGAGCTTCATTTGCACCGTCATATCCGCCCTATCTGACCTTGTACTTGCAGGAACTCTAAAATTCTTTTCTTTAAAATTCTTGGCGGTCAATGTACCACATTAGTTCATAGTCTCGTTTGAGTGGTACGAATTCGCCTTTTTCGCGTCTTTCGCGTTTGCTTCTTGCCTTGCCTTGTAACTAGACATTGGAATTTGGACTTGACTGGCGAATCTCGTCATGGACTTATGGTATATATACACATCGCTAAAAGATCATAAGCACGAACAAATATTACAAATTATCCTAAAATAGTGGATGAATTTTCATGGTTGTTAAACAGGCGCTGCACTATATCCGTAGTGTGTCGCGGCGCTCTGTGACGGTGGCGGTGGGATTGGAGGAACATAGGTTGGACACGCAGGAGACGGGTCAACTTCCTGAGGCGCACGTGGCACATACTGATGCCTAGAGTACTCCAATTGCGGCGCCTTATATGGCACTTGGGGCTCAATACCACCACGCCCCATTTCACCTAGTGCTGCAGGTATCATGACACCTTCTGCGACGACTGTGCCAGGCGGAACATGCTGGTACGATGGCGCGGGTCTTCGGTGGAAGATTCTGAAGAGGAAAAACCCTACGATAGACAACAAGACTACCGCTACACAAGAATGCAAATTGAATAACGTTGATTCATACCAGCGAGATGCCAATACCTACATAACACGACAATCCCAATGATGAGTTTTGCATTGCTAACAGGTTTTCTGGGACATGGCACGCTGTTGTTACTAGAAGGTACAAAGAATGAGTATCATAGTACCGATCGACGCCTGAGCATTGCTGCACTTACTATTCGTCATAACATCCCTGGGTGGATGAGGAACGAATCAATATTATACGGGCTTGAACCCGGTCAACAAGGGCGACCAGACCTAGGTAGAGTAGAACAGATGAACTTCCAAGTCGACGTGTGATCATGACAGTAATTCTGCAAAAAGCTAAAAGCAAAAAAAAACGGGTTACAAAGACCGGGATATTTTAATTGCTTTCCTATTATATGTCCCCAGAGTCGGAGGACGCTCAATTCATTTCAATTGTTTGCCAAGTTTGAAAACCGCTGATCATTTGTAATCGCAGATGGATCTGCAAGGGCGTCTAGATGATCTGAACCTTCTCGCATGAGGCGAAACTTTAAGGTGAGCAACACAGATTAGAACCGACCTCACCAATTCCCCGTCCATGATTCTCTATGTGCACATAGTACATACCCTCCAATCCAAGTGCATCGCGTAGACAGGGCCCGCTACCCTTCAAAACCTGCACAATTCGGATATGTAGGTGAAGTACATAACAGCCTCATCAGCCGCATCATCAATCGGAGCAGGAAGGGGAGACTAGAGCTCGCAAACAATTACTATAACGAGTAAACAAAATCTCGCTCAGTAGCTTGACACCATACATACTAGGCCTAGCATCTCCATACATTCTGCACATAATACTTCAATGAACGCGACATGACAACATGGCAAGAAAACCGCGAAACAAAGCGAGTGAAAACAATATGGTCAAGAAGAATAAGATAAAGAAATGTACGTTGTTGCGACGAAAGGCAGGAAGATGGGGGGAGCAGGATTAATCTATAAAGAAGTGCCAGTATCCAAGATCCAACCATCAATTTCAGAATAGTGATACTTCGGTTTGAATGTTGTCCGGGCGTCCGGAAAGCCGAAGCTAAATGCTGTACCGTGAATTATATTTGACACCTCAAGGGCGGTGCGATTAAGTTCTGAGTTGGAGACTGCCACGCAGACCGGTGTTGTGATTGAAGCACACATATCAAGGGGCGCCCTCTTCCGGTGTACTGAATCAAGGGCAACGACCGAAACCTGTTCGGCGTTTGATATAGGGTCCGAGAGGACAAATGGCTGGAAACCGTGCACATCAGCAAGCTTTATTCTGGACCGAAATGGAAGGGGATCGAAAGAGGCTAACCTCAAGCCCAGTGGAGCCGCATATGTCGGCGTCATTGGAGCCAGTACGCTCGTGTTCGCTAAATGGAACAGGAGATTCGGGTGAAGAGTCCTTGAGTGACATATCGTGCTTCAGGCTAGCATTATCCCCCTGGTCGTGGGAACGATCGTAACTTTCAGAAATTGTCTCCGATATTGGGTTGACGGAGATAGGTTGAGATATATCTCTTGTAGGACTACTGTCGTCCTCATCACTGAGCTTCCTTCGCTTATTGCTTGTTGCGTTTCTCCTCAGGGAATAGGTGATAAGAACGCGCTTGGTTGGTACTGGGGTCGTAGCTTGGTCATCGACTAATGTCCCTGAGCTTTGAGTTGGCGTGCTCGTGGCACGCGAAGAGGGTGTATGCACCAGAGTTGGAGTAGAGCCAGAAACAGAATCCAGTCCAGAAACAGAATCTAGTCCAGAAACAGGTGAATCAGCAGCCTGATCAACGGGCGGCGTGTGAGACGTTGGGTTTGTTGTGCTCGACGGTGACTCCTTGTTCTTTTGAGTCCCAGTCAAAACTCCATCATCTTCATCATCTCCGGCCTCCTCAGACGAATCCGTGACCAATACCCACCCCTTGGGCATTGGTCTCTTCCCGTCCCTCATGTAGAAAGCCTTGCCCATCCTCTTGCGATCTGTGGCCGTCAACTCACGCTTCCTTTTCTGGCCGGATTGATCGGGCTTGAGAACAGCAATGGAACCAGAGGGAGAAACAGGCTTGGGAACAGACTTCGGAGAAGGTTGTGATTGATCGGGCTTGAGAACAGCAATGGAACCAGAGGGAGAAACAGGCTTGGGAACAGACTTCGGAGAAGATTGTGATTGATCGGGCTTGGGAACAGCAATGGAACCGGAAGGGGAAACGGGCTTGGGAACAGACTTCGGAGAAGGTTGTGGCTCTGGCTCTGTAAGGTCAGTGAGGTCTGAGCCTGTTTCCATCGAGGAATCTTCATCCGCAGGATCGTTGTTATTCGATGGAAAAGCTGCCCATGTATTCCGAGCAAATAGATTGGGTGACGGTTTTGCACAAAGGGCTGCAAGAGATTTTGCGGTTGCTAATGCAGGTAAATATCCTACATGTCGAATCGTTTGAGAGTCAACTAAATCGTTGCTGTCGTCCAATGGGCCCTTTTGGGGAGAAGCTTTGTCTATAGCGTGTTCCTCCTGGTCTTGGAAAGCATTTTCCGATTTTCGGTTTGTGGGCGATGGGGTAGTGATTGAACGGATACTCTTCGTTGTTTCCCTTTTAAGAGCGCGAGTGGCTTGAGATCGCTGAGCACCTCCCGGTATGGTAAATTTCTTGTTCGAATAGTATTTCTTCGCTTTGCCAAGACTATTGAACTTTCCATTTGTATTTTGAGATTGAGCATCCGTATGATGATATGCAGCCTTGGGAAACAAGACAGAATCGGTCTTGCGACGCTTGACAGGGCGGTCCATCGAAGGATGTTTAATCTCTACATGCTTCTTTGGGTGCTTAAATTTGTGACCAAGGCTTGCACTGTCCTTGAGAGTTTCAGGAAGAACATCGATCGCAGTTTCATTCGAGCTGGCATCAGAAGACGAGGAGGTAGGACAAAGGGCTTCCGAAGAGGCATTGCGATTTGGCCATGGGGCTCCAAAAATGGCAAAATGGCGCTTGCACCTGTACAATGTGAAATAAGCAGTACAATGTTCATACAAGAGGATAGCGTACCGAGCACAATTGTGTGTAGCATTTTTCATGTTCTTGACACCAATCAATCGCGGCAGTTCATTGGCACAAGTGTTGCAACGAGGAACAGGATGCTGCGGCTTTTGACTCGTCCCAACTGAAGTCTGGACCGAGAGGGAATGGGGCTTCTCCGGTAGGGTCTTCCTGCTGAGATTAATGGGACGTTTAGTATCCGAGGGTCCTGGATCAATTGGTGTAGATGGTGTAGACGCCAAGGAATGCTTAGCTTGACGTGCGTGTTGAACTCTGAGTCCCTGACTATTGCCACACAAGTGGTTCGGTTGCCCCTTACCAACCTGAGGCTGAACAGGGACACGGGAGCTACGTAAAGTGCGTTTTTCTGACTGCGGGGGAGACACTACGTTCGGTTCTTGTGTACGAGGAGTAATATCCTTGCTTGCACTCTGGGAAACGGTTGAAGAGCGTGTGCTCATCCTTGAAGTAGCGGGGGTTGTCGGAACACTCAAACTTCCTCCCGAAGCAGACGGTCGAACAGATTGCACGGAAGACGGTACTGTGGAAGAGGTTGACAGTGGCATCCGAGGATGCAAACGTTGAGAAACACTTGGAGTGGAGGGATCTTTAATGGACACCGGCTTCTCGCTATCTGACAATGACGAAAGGGAGGAAGAGGTATCTGATAGATGCCCATCACGACGGTTGTGAAATGAATCCCCAGAAATTGATGTGGAAGGCTTGGGGACAGGAGACTCTAGAGAATGGGAACTGGAGTCGTGAGAAGATACTGCCATTTCAACCGCTGTTTCACTGGCAATATCATTGTCAGCTTTTCTTTCCTTGACACTTGGTTCAACGGTCTGAACGGAAACTTGAGGAACCACCGCCTCTGTAGCGCCAACGCGATCTTCGTCATCAGTGTCTTCCTCGGGCAAGATTGCATAGACTCCGCGTCGGGTACGCCTCTCATTGGGATTTCCCTTGGCGGTAAGTCCTAACACTGCCTTTATGCGCTCTTCTCTGGTTTCTTCATCTGTGCTAGAATCATCCTCAAGTCCTTCATCAGAATTTTCTGCAGGCGCATAACCACCCCTGCAAAGTCTTTCGCAGGTTTGACACAAGCAATGGCGGTTGCCTTTACCAACTAAAGGCAATGCCCGTTAGTTGTGTAATCGGACGTGATGCACTGATGACCAGCGAACGCCCACCAGAGAACCTGGCGACCCCTTTTTAACATAATGTGGGAGATCAGGCTGCCAGGTTCTCTGAAGTGCGTTCTCCGAACATTAATGCACAAAATTAGGATTGCGCACAGTATCCTTCGCCATAATGTGCAGTCACTTCTTGACCTGCTGCAATGGGCTTCAGAACGCGAAACGTGATTACCCGTCCATCTCTAAATAATTCCACGTTATGGTCGCAGTCGTGCTACCACAGTCGATTATTGATGGGTCAAATTATTGAAAAAATATGCCCAACAGGAGTGTGGACGCAACTCACGTTAACAAATCGAGCGGGACCCAAGAACAAGTGGCTCTTGTTCTTCTGATTCGAATGGATAACGCTGAAATCCCTGCGAATTCCACCGTCTCTTCTACGACTATCAGTCTTCTTTAATTCCTCATCCTCCTCCGTGGTGAGATGCGCCAGTGAGCCTTTCAGATCCGAAATGACTTGGCCAACTTTGAGCGGTGTCGTAGCGAGAATACACAATTCAGACTTCCCAGTCCGGTGTGAGTACCGAGAGGTATGACTAATTTCAATAGATCCGGTTGGAAGGTACAACTCAAAATAGCGAGAAGCATGGCTGGGGTCAGGTAGCATTGAGCATACACTACGACAATTCGGAAAGGCCGATTAAGAGACACATACGTTGCAAACGCATTGATTTGAGCGGATGATCTCTTGTGAAGGTATTGCTTCACGGCGTTGAGCCTATTTATGCACATTGAATGAGGCCAACCTTGGCTCGACGGCAAACCACGTACTCGAGCAGTGCGTCCACAGCGCGTTTGACGCGGTGCGCTGAAGTCGAGGAACCACCTCTTCGCACGACGTACTGTCAGCCAACCATACAGCGTGCTCCTGTTAAACCAAACAAAGAATCGATAATTGAAGAACAGACCTTTTTAACGATGACTAGGACATCTGCAGGATTGTGCTTGGGCAAGCGTCTCGACGGGTCCATTTTGTGTACTTGTAAGGGGCTATCGTCGGTCCCCAAGTGTTCCACAAGTAAATGACTAACGATATAAAGGTTTTCAGAGCAGGACTTCGGGTAAAGGGTAGAAATCCACTCACCTAAGAAAGTCGTCGTCGCGTGAAAGATCCCTGGCGTTCATCATGACTGTCATACTCCATTTTGGCTTAGGTTTCTTGCCACGGTCTGCCCAGGACTGAGGGGCCATCGCAAAGTACGACCGACGTGCTTAGCAACGGTATTGAGCAGTGGCAGCCGAAGACCCCCTTATGAGCAAAAAAAATATGGTGGAACAGAATGAGCGGAGACAGCTCTAGGCCGGCTGAGACAAGGAAAATAACTCCGGAGCTAGGTCCACCTCTGAACACAGTGCAACCGAGTGCTAACTATAGCCTCACGGACTAGTGCTAGAGTGAGTTTGAAATTGTAGTGATATGTATGAAGAGGTAAGGATGCCACGCGCCGTCCCGCGGGTCGCGTATGGACAGTCGCGGCGGTCACGCAGTTTATAATCGTTTTGCGCGCGCAAGGCATAGAAACGTTCAAGTAACTGCATACAAGAGCACTACGTATAGGAAAACAACTAAACATAATCCGACTCGAGCCATTTTATATCTGTCTCATCGACATTCGGACGACGTTGATAACGAGCAAGGCAATGCATGAGCCACTAGACGCCTAGCCGTGCTTCGACTTGCTGGTCTTGAGCTTCCTCATGTAAAACTGAGTAGAGTTTATGAGTAAGGAAACTATCATAGTTCTTGGGGGCCCACCTCGAGCTCCTTGCCCTCAAGTATATAGCCGTCAGATCGTCCAGACTGCCCGGGTCGACTAGAGATGGCGGCATACAGACGACCAGCGCTGAACTGATGTTCAAGCAAGGGATCGACTTTGCTCTCTACCAAGGAACGTCAACACCAAGAAGTAAGAACCAGGGAAGTACCCGACCCTTCTTCCTCTCATCTATTTTCCGTTGCAAATGGTTTGATCGTTTTTGTTCTTCCGCAGGGGCCGTCTCCGTGGCAGCACCAGCAACTCCTTTCGATACTCGCTTTGTCACAGGTTGAACGTACTACAGCATCGCGGGTCAATTGGAAGTAAGAAGGAAAAAATAGGACAGCACGTACGTGTTGCTCGTACCATTGCCTGAAAGGCGTAGCGTCGACTTGGACAATGGCACCCTTCACTAGGGTGTTAGTCCGGACCAGTTCGTTGTTCGACGCGTTGTAAACCTGTACACGGTTCCATCAGCGCATCTTTCAACTATTCCTCACAAAGTAATACTCACAACAACAATAATTCTGGTTTTCTTCGTAACATGCTCGCTTCCCCAGGCGAAATTGCCTGAATCAAGCCTAAGAGCACGGTACTTAAGGTTACCTCCCCTAACTCGCACAGTGTGTATCCGTTTCGCGCCAAGCTTAGTGTTAGCAGGTTGACGACCAAGCTCGAACTTGCGCTTTTTACGATAATGAGCACGTTGGGCTCCTGTCGCGGAACGCTTGTGACGTGAAGAACGGGAAATACCTAATTTCGTGAGGATAACGGACTGTCATGCAGTATATAGACTCACCTAATCACACCACAGAGGGGGAACAATGGATGAAAGAGGCGACATTTTAAAAATGAACGTCTGGAAACAAAATTTTTGCCACTTACCCATCGTTTAACGATGTCTTGAGCCTTGAAGTCGGAGAAAAGGTCGCGTTGCAGTTTTGTAGTTGCTTACCTAATCTACCAGCCAATTGGCGCTTTCCTCTCAGAAGTTGTCAACCGCCGAGTGGCAAGGCGACACGCTGACAAGTCAAGTGCTGACAATTGATTTGCAAAGGCAACAACCCACTGCACTTGATTTTATCATTAAGGTTCCAAAGGCTTACTTCATTCATAATTTTTGCACTACCATATTAAGTTATTTCCATCTATCAATCTAGATTCTAAAGAAGCGCTTATCTCTCAACTGAGGCCATCCATATTGATATAATCCAGATACTCCAGAGAATAATGGTAGTCACCCTCTTCTTCTACTCTGACACTATGTGTGTTGGAGCAGAGTCTTCCTTTCCTGGGATTTCTCTAGTATCTCAGCTTTAATCTCATCTACTTTAATATTTCTGGGACAAATGATGACTTACTTTAAAAAAAGAACTTATCTTACTTTCAGAGAATGCCCCATTGTTAAGTCTGAGGCACAAGTCAACCCTAGGAGTCAACTGTGAAGTTTACAAGAAGGAATTCAGCACAAATCCTGGTCAGATTTGATGGGTGATCTAATTATCAGCTAGAGGTGGGAGATTGATGATATGATGTATCATAGATAATTTACATATATATATACCCAATCATTCCAATCTTGGGAGGTACTTTGTATGCTAGCACTATGACATCCAAGTATTTAGATATACAAGAAAATGGAAAAGCCTAGAGCTGGTCCCTCAGAGCTACTGGTGACTACAGATGTTATTGTCAGGGGACGACTGTAAGGGCAACTCCCTTAGTTATTCTGGAGGTATCTCACAGAGCTAAGCAGAGG
>QFEC01006793.1:0-19797 GCA_003316585.1 Gomphus bonarii
AAAATAGCGCGGTGGAGGGGGCGTGAACTTTTTATACACGAGCGTCTCTGTCTGCCGTTATCCATTGTGCTGTCGTTATCCATTGTTCTGTCGTTATCCATTGTCCTGCCGTTATCCATTGTTCTGACATCTCACATGACAATAGGTGTCCACCATGCAACTGCCAGATTTCCCCCAACCTGTGCCCCAACAAGTTCGCTCTTGCACACACCGTCGCCCACCCCGCACACCATCCCTGCGCCCACATCGCCGCCCACCCAACTGTCCTCGCGGCGGCGCACGCTGCATGGGACGGCGTTGCCACGCGCCCGCTAATAAGTTTGGGGCCCAGCTTGTTGACTGGTGGCTGTGGCAGGGTGGAGTTTTTAATTGTATTGTGAAGTGAAGTCTGCGCTGCACACAGTGGCACAGCTCCAACATACTTCTGGGAAAATCGCAAACGCGAGCTTTCCAAACATCCTGGTGTTCCCCTTGCGTCCGTGCGCAGGCCCTGGCCCCAGAGGGCTTCCCTGGGAATCGCGTCCGCTAAACTCTAGTGCGAATATGTGGGGCAGTGCACATCGCGAAGCTTCTCCAATGAGGCTCGCTGTGCTCGGTGCTGCCCATCGACGGATCTCGGTGCTACGCAGCGCCCAGGCAGCACATGAGCGCTTGTGGCGACGTAAGATCGCCGACGCATCAGATGGCCGGTATGGTCACGTGACCCTTACAAAGGCGTCTGTGGTCCCCCAGCTTCGTCAACTTTTGGACAGTGCGTCACGCCTCCCCAGCTCGGGGCGTGTGAGCAAAATAAGAATATCTGATAAACATCCCACGACAAGTGCGTCCGTGCGTCCACCTACTCATAAACTGCCCACCTCTCCCTAGACACAACATTCTCTGCGGCGTGCTCCGCCAGTATGGCCACCACCTCTCTCTCCTCTGGCCCAGGGTCCCTTACGCAAACTGTATAGCATGGGCGTGCTCTCCGCCGCGTCAAGCTTAACGACACGGACAGCAAAATCAGTCCCCACCGTTTGTCGCCGCCGGCTCGGGACGGCCATGTGAATGTCGACCATGGAAGAGACCGTCACCGAGGTGTGTGTTACTTTATTCTCTGCACCGTCTCGCTAATGCACCCGCAGGGCACCAGGTTTATCAAGTAGGGGTATGTGAGGGTCGGTCCACACGCCGTATGTGCATTGCATTCAGGAACCTCCAGAGTTCTCTCTCGCTAAATTTCTTCTCGCAGACACATGGAAGATGTTGTGACGTCGGTCGAACACGCTACCACTGCATCCATTCCACGCCAGTGGTCCACCTGCATAGTCCACAACTCCTTCTGCCCAAGCGATCCATTACAGATACCTCCACCTCCACCGCCATCGTCACCGCCATCGTCACCGCCATCGCCACCGCCGTCGCCTTCGCCGTCGTCGCTACCACTACTAAAACCACAGCCTCAAGCTTCGTGGCGACACTTTGACTGAACCGATTGTTCGGATAGTGTATACCGGGAGACTTGCGGTACTTCAGTAAGGTGCAATGGCCTAGGCGACACTTGGTCCTTTGTCCTTGGGGACTGGAGATTGGTGACTGTGGGGACTACTCTGGGGACTGGGATCTGGCTCTGACAGGAAGAGTAGCCGAACATGAGAACGGCGTGGTTGGATCACGTGAGACAGATGATTCACTGTCTGCTGAGTTTGTGTCAGATTAGTCAAAAATCCACATCTTCAGGAAAAACACGTCGCAAATATCGGCCTGATCCTGGATGATTCCGCACGCCGATGAACACCGGTCGTTTGTTTTCTGGGAGTTGTATATTTGCAAGTTTATAGCTAATAAGGCAGAAAGTATTCTGGATGTAGAATGGCCCCTGTCAACTTATTGTATAGTAAAGGCTGACAACGCATAAGGTCAGTAATAATTCCGAGCCAAGAAGAAAAGAAGCTACATGAACACAAAAGAGTCCAAAAAAGACAGTCTGGACTCACGACTTGGCAGAATATCGACGTCAACGCACATCATGCGCTAAAGTTGGGCGCGATTTTTGTTATGGTACAGAAGGTACAACACTAACGACATTGATTGATGCCGGGGGGGCAGGCGAATGCTGTAAACTTGCGAACCTTTATAAATTTAGCAAGCACGGGCGTGTGAGAACATAAAACATGTAGTACCAGGGTCTGGGGACACGAAGAAACAAAGGTAATATTGTATTGAGAGAACTGGTGACGTGTGTAATACCCATGTGATTCACAGCCTCGTGGTCTTGGGAAAGGAGGTCGATTAATTTTCCTGTTATCGCACCAAATTCCGTGAGCACGTATCATTTATACAAGTTGCATAGAGAACTGGTCAATATTTGACTTTTGCACGATATTATTCAATAGCTCACCTCTAGACATTATGCATTTTTTATATTGTTTTTTCAACTGTTGAATGTATAAATATCACGCGCTGGCCGAGGCCTGGACTTGAATATTGTTATATTATTGGTGTTGCCGTTGGCAGTGTATGCACTGCGGGGCCTAGGGGAATAGAACATAGGATTTGGGGATAGGACGTAGACCACTCAGGACGACATGGATAGACAAAGAAATGTCAACACAAGGCAACACAAAAGAGGAACTAATCATTCAAGAATTGTCATCATCGACATGGATAGAACGAGTAAAAAATCGGACCCGCGAACGCCCGACAATAAATGAGTAAATAAATAATTATATGAGCGAGAATATGAAAATAAAACAGGCCAGACTGACGCTCCGATGTTCGCGTAGCTACAGCACGTGTAGCTAATGACGTCTAATGGCTCTGGATAGTTCTTTTTAGCTCTGGAACTCCCTTTGACCTCGGGTACTTCATTTTGCCGTGGATAGATCTCTTGACCTAGTGTCTTTTGGGCTACCCGAGGCGTCTAGATGCCCGTTCCATGAGCTGTACATCGGTTTCTTAATACGGCGACAAACTCTTGAACATCGCGAACACAAGAAATAGAGAAGTCAGAGCATGTTAATGGAGAGTTGGCTTGAAGGAGGGGATTGAGATGCGTCCGTCCTTGATGTTAAAGGCGGAGGGGGATTGGAAGAGCGGAATTCCACGCTCGGGACTGTTGCCGAGAGGCCTAAGTGAATGCAAATAATACTTGCATGTGCTAAAACAAAAGGGTGCAGAAAATTTCAAGCGACAGGGTTTCACAATAAGTCCTTGGGCGGAGACGCGCCACAAATGAATACTTGTTTGGAACTCCGCGATCCGAGCTTTGTCACAAGCGCCCGATGTCCGAGCACGGAACGTGGACCCAAACATGCTAGAATCATTCGAACAGGTTGGGGTGACGTTCCATGTACCCGGGGGAGGTCTGGACTTGGGGAAAGGGACGGGGCGGACGCAAATGGTAACCTGGCCGATGGATCTAAGATATGAAGACCCGGAAAATTGAATACATCAAGAATGCTGTGGCATCAGCGGCTACAGCTGATACAGAATTAGAGTATATTGATTAGTAAGAACGTGCCTGGGGCGTGATGCGGAATCCAAGTTCTTTTCGACTCTTGGGGGAGCCCAGGATCAGATTCCCGGCCTCGTTGGGAAAGAATCTAGGCAAGCGAGTTGCAAGCGAGTTGCAAGAACGCCAATACGTGTGCTCGCAATGGGCGGCGTATCTGAATGCGTGTCCGGGAACCTCCGTTCATGAGGCTTATGATAGCACGAGCGTCAAATGTGCTTAAACCGTTCCGTACATAAGGCGTCCACCTTGCCACCAGTGAACTCTCACTTGCACCCACAGACCTACCGTGCCCCGTCGCCTTCTGGTTTAGCTTCCTCAACGCGCTCCGTCTCGAATAACATGGATCTCTCTCGTCTTTTGTCACGTCGCAGGACTGCTACATCAGTTGTGGCAGGATCCTGCGACTGTCTCCGGGACCTCGTTGTCCCCAGGGTCGAGAATGCGGATGACGCTCCTGTGAGTCCATCGTTGACCTTTATCCGTTGCGCCAAGACACGCTAATCGACACGCGTTTTCAGGACGCCTCAGACCTCGAACCCGCCTCAGAACCCAGCCACGTCCAACAGAATGTGCCGCGCGAGACATCCTTAGGGGCATATATCAACGGCCTCAAAGCCGTCGCCAGGCTCGCGCGTCGCCTTCGCTCTGGTCCCGCCAAACCAGTACACGCAGCCGTTGTGCCACAACAAACACCCGAGGCTCAGGCTGGATCGAGCGGCGAGACTGGGGCGGTGTCCTCTTCTCTATCCGCATTCCCCTCCATCCCTATCGGGAATACCGACACTGGGGGCGACTCTCACTTGAGCTCGCCATCGTCCAATCCCAGTGAAATCAGGCGGCCGCATCTACCGGCACCATCCCGTCAGACTCAACATTGGGGTGAGCAAGGTGCTGACCAGGTGGGTAATAACATTAACTTGCTTCACTGGAGTATCATAATATTCTATAGCTTACTCACGATCGTGTTTGTTAATGCAGGGCGACAACCACGGCGCGGAGGATAATACCTCCCTCATTGGCTCATCTTGCAATGGCTACTTGGATGCTGCGGATTCTGAATCACAGTCATGGTTCTCTCGCTCGCCTCAGACAGAGCTTCTGTCCCCTGTGTCATTGATAGATCACTTCACTGATTTCCGCTCACCTTCGCCTCGGTTCCCTGAGATTACGGACGCCCCGTCTGACCAAAGTGACCCCTCCCCCTTTCAGTACCTCTCCGCTCTTCACGGTACATCTGGTCATCACTATCTTCACCGCCCCTCTGTTCCTCGTGACCCCTCTTTGCTCCTCCCCCCGTTGCTCCTCCCCCCGACGTTAACTTCGCCCCCGATGCCGCAGTCTTCTACACCTGGCATACCCTACTTGTGCACCAGACGACTCAATTTAGGGGACATGCTGAATCCGCAAGACCAAAGTCATAGACGTGCCTTCAAAGCCGCCGGATCAGCGCACGCGTCTTTCGTGCCTGAATTCCCTCGTAATGTGACTCCTGGAGTCCCATCTCCAGCACGCGCTGAGTCCCCAGACGCTGGCGTGATTTCCGGTGCGGATGATGGATCGTGTTGTGGCTTTGCGACCGGAAGTGAGGTCCAGATCACGGTCGAAGAGGATGAGGAGGAGTTCCAGGCTAGGTTGGCGGATGTCAGTCCCAAACAGCTTGGGCGGGCTGTAGCGGTTGAGGGTCAGGGTCCCCAGACAAGTCAAGTTCCCATGGATGATGATGCCTCGGAAGAAGATGAGTTGATGGAGTCATTTGTGACCATGGACTGGGAGTACGAGGTTGAAAGGGCACCAGAGTCTAGCAGCACTGTAGCCACCACCGCTGCCATCAGAGAAGTAGCTTCTACCGCCACAACATCAGCGAGAGCCATGACCGCGACTCCCACGCCGGAGAGGACGACGACCCAATTGCATGGCCGACCGTCTAAGGCCATCCTGTGGTTCTTTAGTGACGAGGAGCTCACCGATCTTGATAATGAGGCGGAACCTGCTCGTGTAGCTGGGAAGAGCGCTCTTGGGAAGCATGTTTGGGGTGATGAGACCAATGATGGGGATCTCGCCTGTAGACCGCCTTCCAAAATATGTAAGACTGCGGGTGGGGAAGCGAAAACCCCTGGGAAGCGTGCTCGCGATGAGACAGACGATGAGGATCACACCTCTCGACGGCCCCGTAAAATCGCCAAAACAGCCAGCAGCACTCCTGATCCTAGTACCAGCATAGCCACTGGATCCTCTCATGAGGCTTTACCTTCTGTTCCATCCACATCATCTTCTGCCGCCGCTTCCCTGCTTACCTATGCAACGCTCTCCATCTCCATTCCCTCCACCTCCGCTGTTGCTCAGCTACCATCACCCAACAAGCGCAAAGGTGCTGAGCGTACCCGGAAGGGTTGGAAGGGTTATGTTGCTGTGGGAGAGGACCGGGATATAACTCCTTCAAAGGAGTTTAAAGTTATCCTCCTCCATGAGCGCAGGACTCGCAGTGGGAAGCAGTTTGATGGGTGATAGGTGCTTCTCCTCCATGAGTGTGGGGCTCTGAAGTGGGAACAAGTTGGCTAGGCAATAGGTGCTCCTCTCCTGTGAGCGCGGGACTCTGAAGTGGGAGGGTTGGCTGGGTGATAGGCGCTCCTCCGTCAGCGCGGGACTCTGAAGTGGAAAGAAGTTAGCTGGGTGATAAGTGCTCCTCACAGAAGGGTGGGAACTAAAAGTGGGAAACCAGTGGGCAGATGAGTGATAGGTGAGTTGTGTTCGGGTCTTCGTTTTGTGGACCGAATTGGTGCTAATGCGTTATCTTTAAGCATTTCCTGGGCTACACCAGACTGTGAACCAATACCTAGATTTTCTAGGACTCGAAGCGGGAAGCAAGTGGGGAGTACCTTGATTGATCTCGAAACCCTTCGCACGCATGATAACCAACAAGTCACCAAATACCTGGTTGAGTTCAACTGCCTCACTGCATGCGTCCATTGGGGAGATGCCACACTCTGCCACCAGTTCTACAATGGACTTCCAGCACAGATCAAGGATGAAGTGGCCCATGTTGGTAAACCCAGCAGGTTGCACGAACTTCACTCCCTCACCCAGTCCATTGATACCTGCTACTGGGAACAATGCTCCAAAGTCACTTGAGAAAACAACTTGAACAAAACCTCGGACCGCCACCAAGACAAGGGCAAAAACCCCACCATGCCATCAACGAATTCTAATGACAACAAGAAGACGTCAAACAACAACAATGGCAACAAATCCAGAAACACCGCCTCCAACAACAACACCTTGAACTCCACCAAGAAAAATCCAGACCTAGCATCAAAACTAGGGAAAGATGGTAAACTGATTCAACAGGAGAAACTATGCCGCTTCAAGCAGAACCTCTGTCTCTTCTGTGGCAGAACAGGTCACGTAGCCAAGGAATGTCCCAAATTGACTTTCTTCACTGCAAAAGGACAAGCCACTTCCACGACAGACAGCAAATCATCTGACAAAAAGAACTCTGATGTGAAGTCTGCAACAGAGTCAAAAAACAACTAAGCAGCCCTCCAACTCTGGCACCAGCTGAGGGCTGTGTTGATCCCCATGGTGCAATAACAGAATTACGTCTCAATGCATCTGCTCTTTCTAATCCAAATTCCTTGACTATATATCTCACCTCTAAATTAATCCCTAATAAAACCATCAGTATGCTTATTGATTCTGGATCAACTCATTGTTTCCTAGATTCCATTTTTGCATCTAATCACCAACTCCGCACCTACAATATCACCCCAATTCCACTCCAACTGTTTGATGGATCAACCAATTCAGTCATCCACAAGGCAATCAACCTTCCAATTCACTTCCCTAAGGGGGAGGAACACTCCATTACATTTTTCGTAACTCCACTGGACTCCAGCTGTTCTGCAGTTCTTGGACACAACTGGCTCACCCGCTACAATCCATTGATTGACTGGGCTTTGAGCAGTATCACGTTCAGTTCTCCATCTCCAGCTGAGTCCATGGTGTCACCTGAGCCAGCAATGTCAGTTCTGTGCTCATCCAACTCTCTGCCTCCATCTCCGCTCGTTGCTCCCAAAATTGCATTGGTGAATGCAGTAGCATTTGCCCACATTTCCAAAAAGGATGGTATGCAAACCTTCCAACTACTGATCACAGCATCGAACAAGTTAGACTCAAATGATGCTCTGCTTGATATGACTGGTGTTCCAGAAGAATATCACAACTTCACGGATGTTTTCAGTAAGGCCAAAGCCAACACAGTGGTTCTGCACAGGCCGTAGGACCTCAAGATTGAACTTGAAGATAAAAAATCTCCTCCCTTTGGTCCAATCTATTCCCTCTCTCTCAGAGTGAACTAAAAACACTTTGAGAATTTTTAGATGAACATGTCTCCATGGGTTTCATCCGTCCCTCCAGGTCCCCCAGAGGAGCTCTGGTCCTGTTCCTGTTCACCTGGAAAAAAGATGGCTCTCTTCAACTCTGCATTGATTTTAGAGGGCTTAACAAAATCACAAAAAAGGACTGCTATCTGCTCCCCAGGTTACAGACCTCCTTGATAGTCCACGTAAGGCCTGTATATTCACCAAAATCGACCTCCGACACACTTACCACCTCATTTGGATCTGTGAAGACGACGAATGGAAAAACGCCTTCAGAACCAGATACAGATCATTTGAGTGGTATGTAATGCCCTTTGGACTCACCAATTCCCCTGCAGCATTTCAATGCTTCATGAATGATGTTTTCTCCAACCTCCTCAACATCTCCATCCTCATTTATTTGGATGACATCCTCGTATACTCCAATGACCTAGATCAACATAGAGGACACGTTCGAGATGTACTCCGGTGACTCTGGTTAAACCACCTGTATGCATGCACAGACAAGTGCTTCTTCCATGTCGACACCATTGAGTACCTCAGATATATCCTCTCACCCAATGGCCTCACCATGGCTGACAACAAGGTCAAAGTCATTCAGGAATGGCCTAAACTACGAAAAGTCAAAGATGTGCAGTCCTTCCTTGGATTTTCAAATTTCTATTGCCGTTTCATATTCAACTATTCTGATCTTACTGTTCTGCTAACTCGTTTGACCCACAAGGACACTCCGTGGGTGTTTACAGATCATGCCAGAGTTCATTCAAAACCTTGAAAAAGGCCTTCACAACCGCTCCCATGCTCACCCATTTGATATCTGGGTCCCCACTCATCATTAAAACCAATGCCTCTGACTATGCACTCGCCACCATCCTATTGACGATATCTCCAGTTGATAACGACATCCACCCAATTGCCTTCCACTCCCAGACCTTCACACCTCCAGAACTAAACTATGATGTCCATGACAAGGAACTGCTTGCAATTTTCAAAGTGTTCAAGTGCTGGCATCACTACCTTGAAGGCTTCCTGGAAGGAATCGATGTTGTTACAAACCACAAAAACCTGGAATATTTTTACACAACCAAACTCTTTACTCAATGTCAAGTCCATTGGTCAGAATACCTTTCTCAATTCAACCTCATTATCTGTTTCCATCCTGGTCAACTTAGAGCTAAACCCGATGCTCTGACAAGATGATGGGACATCTACCCTAAAGAGGGAGGAAGCGACTATGCGACCATCAACCCACACAACTTACGTCCAGTATTTACCTCTGAACAACTCATCTCCTCACTCTGCACCACATCCTTGTGCTTCCCAGTACTCTGCACCACTATGGTCATGGACATCAACAGGTTGCACCTGGACATCAAAAGCACTCTCCACTCTGACTCCATCACCTCCACCCATCTAGACAATCCCACAGGACAATGGTCCGTAGACTCTGAAGGATTCCTCCTCTTGGACAAACACATTTATATCCCTGATGTTGGTGACCTTCGACTCTGCATACTACAAGACAAGCATGATCATCCTATATCTGGACATTTCATACAGAACCTGTTAAAAGGCTAAACACAAGTTTCAGTCTTCATCTCGAAGTACTCAAGTATATTTGAAGAAGTTACTACCTAAGCACAAGTCTGTTATCATGAAATGTAAGTTTTAATAATGACATGACATATGTGGTTTAGTACTCACTTCAGTCTTCATCTTGAAGAACTGAAGTGACTAGCTATCCCAAGGGTCTACTTATATGCGAAATGGACAATAGGCAAATAGATAATAAAATGGTGAACAATAGAAAGGAAGAACAAGCGTGAAAGACAATGAGTGGTAAAGTCGTTAAGTGCGTGCACAACACACCCTTGGTTCAGGTGGTTCGGCTCGGTCCAATGAGCCAAAGACTGATGTGGCATTGGCTTCAATGTTTGTGCATTGCGCCTATCTATCTGCCAAGCCACTATATTTTGGACGAGGCTCGGTTGATGACCGAGATTGTTGGAATCAAGTGTTGGACAAAGGGACTTAAAAACTAGAGGACATATGTCTAACTAAGTCGATTATCTGAATGAAGAATACATACAGATAATGGGTAGCTTATATAGAGAGAGAGAAACATTTAAGATATGCAACAGGGTTGCATTAAGCATGGAAACTAGGATGAGGGTATGTGGAGTGAAAGTACTAGAAAGAATGAAGGTGGGCATGCATGCCCATACATGTACCAAAGGGTACCAAAGTGAAGCGAATGAATGACAAGGATAGAACAGAGTGAAGTAGAACATAACTGACCTGAGCTGAACGTGATCCTATGACTTGTAAGTCAAGGACTAATGGAAGGACCTTGGTCATTGTGACCAAGTGAACCGAGGCTCGGTAAATCATACTTTGACAAAAGTTCAGTATAGGGAGACAATGGAAAAGAAAAATGGAAAAGAACAATGCTCCACACCTATGGCCACTCAGGTCCACTTGTTATAGTAAGTGCTCAGCCTTAATTTCCATGTGATATTAACACTCCCCCTCAGACCAAGTCACTTACTCCATGCCCAACAACCGGATGCACCGATCATGTTCAAACCAATTGAGGGCTTTTGTAAGAAAATCAGCGCCATTTTGGATTCCAGGGATATGTGAGGAGCAAATTATTTTCAAGCATATTAAGTCCCAGATGAAGTGCCATCTAATGTCTATGTGCTTGGACCTGTTGTGGAATACCAGATTGTCTGATAAGGAAATGGCACCTGTGTTGTCTGAAAATATGTGGATAGGATGATTGAGTTGTGTAAAAATCTCTTGACATATCTGTTCTAGCCAAACAGCTTCTTGACATGCTATTCCCAGAGCATAGTACTCTGCCTCTGTAGTAGATAAGGCAATTGACATCTGTTTCTTCGATTTCCATGCAATAGGTCCATTGGTGAGCATGAAGACATAGCCACTTGTCGATTTTTGGTCATGCGCGTCTTCTGCATAGTTTGCATCACAGAATCCCCACGGTGTCATGTGATTGCCTTTGAGTCTCCATTGCTCGCCATCCCTCTTGTACATGATTCCCATGTTTCTCGTCCCTTTGAGGCAATGTAGAACCCTTTTTCCTGCATTCCAGTCTTGCTGAGTTGGATTCTTGTTTGACTGCGACAGGAATTGCGTTATATATGCTATATCAAGGCATGTAGACATTGCTGTATATGTCAGGGAACCGGTCAATGCTTGGTATTCATTTATGTTTTCGTAAGGCTCATCTGCATTGTTTTGAAGGTGTGATCCTTTGTCTACAGGTGTTTTTACTGGGTTACACATCGTCATGTTGAACCTTTCTAGCATGTTGTTGATATAATCGGATTGGGACAATTTTAATGTTCCAAGGTGCATATCCCTTGTTACTAAGATTCCAAGCACCTTGAAAGGCTTAGAAGTGTCCTTCTCTTTTATTTTGTAGAATTTTTGGATGCCGGTTTTGACACTTGACTCCTCCCCCTTGCTTGAGCATATCCCAGTGCCATCATCAACATGAGTATCAATTGCCATGAATCCTTCTTGTGACTGCCTAATGAAGACACCTGTGTCACTTCCCAGAGGTGTGGATCCTAATGATTTCAACTTCTCTTCAAGATCTTCTCTCTATACATGTGCCACTTCAGGTAAGCCATACAGGGCTTTGTTTAATTTCACAACTTTGCCCTCCTTACTGTAGCCATCAGGGAACTTGACATAGATGTCATGGTTTATTTTTCCATGAAGATATGCAGAGTCGACATCCCAGGTAAATATCTGAAGGTCTTTTATGGTTGCAAGAGCTAGCAGAATTCTGAGGGAGGATATACATGAGACAGGTGCAAAAGTATCGCTTAGAGATATGTTTGTTTTTTGCTGATCTCCTCGGATGACCCATCTAGACCTGTACTTCTGTTCTCCAGACTCGAGATTCTTTATAGTGTGCACCCACATCCCTGGCAGGACTTGTGCATTGCTAGGTATGTCCTTTTTGTTTATTTCATTCCATGTATTCATTTCTTTGAGCTTATTCAGTTCATAATCCATAGCATCTTTCCATAGTCTTCCTTCAGGAGGGTTGATGGCATCAGAGTATGCTCTAGGGATTTTTATTCCAGGTAATGTATCTTCATTTTTGACCTTGGTGACAAGTACTTTGTTGCTGGCTTCTTTGCTGGCTTCTTGATCCTTGACATGCTCTGGTCACCTTGTTGGTTCTGTCCCCCATACCTCCAATCTCATCCTTCTGCTCCTAGCTTTGTTTTCATCAGTTTCCTGGTCTTCGCTGATCTTCTCTTCCTCCAGGGTTGGAAGCTCCACGAGAGCATTTCCACTACCTTCGCTTCTATGTGCCTTGCCTTCTATGAAGATTACATTCTGAGACCTGTGTCTTTTCTTATCTGAATCTACCACCACATAAATGGAGTCTCCCTCATATCCTATCAGGTGGCACTCCTTCGCTTTGTCATCAAGTTTGGACCTTGTATCATCAGGGATTTTAATGAAACACTTGGCACCAAATACTCGAAGGTGCCCTATCTCTGGTGCATGGCCGAAAACCTTCTCATATGGAGTGATGTTATTGGGGAAGATGCTTGAGGGGCATCTGTTATGTATATAAACATGAGTCGAGATGGCTTCACTCCATAGGTCTTTTCCTAGCTCTAAGTCCTTCATCATTGTCCTTGTGCCTTCTACAAGAGTCCTATTTCACCTTTCAGCTTGTCCATTTAGTTCAGGGTTGTATGCAACCAAAGTTTTTATTGATATTCCTCTCTCTTGGCAGTGATTGATTAGTTCATTGTTCATGAACTCACCACCATTATCTGTCCTCAAGGTGTGAACACATTTCTGAAACTTGACTTCTATTGCCTTGTCTAGGTTGATGATTGCCCTGACTGTTTCATCTTTGTTTTTCAGGTTGAATATGAATCCAAACCCTGAACAATCATTGTTAATCACAAGACAAAATTTGGCATGTGTCCACCTGGCTTTGGGGTTCATTGGACCTATCAGATCGGCATGTAGTGTTCCAAACAAGCGTGTGTCTCGTTCCTTGTGATTCTCAAAAGGTTTTTCATCCATTTTCCCAACCACACAGTCTTTGCATATTCCTTCTAGTTGTGTGTCTGTGATGTCCATCCCATTTACGACATTGGAGTTGACTAATATTTTGAGTATAGTGTCACTAAGGTGCCCTAGTTGTCGGTGCCATGTAGGTAAGTCAGTTGCTGATGTGTCTCTTTTGACTGCAGCCATGACATTCTCATGCGATGGTATGATCTTCATCTTCACCTCGTATAACTCTCCACCCAGTGATGCCTCAGTGTAGATATTGTTGTTTTTCATGATGCGTACAGATCCTCCTGTGATGCGGCTTTCAAATCCTTTTTGGTCCAGAACTTTGAGAGACAGGATCTTTCCATCTGCACTGGGAACATGCATAACTTGTGTGAGTTGGATCCTTGTGATTTTTCCTCTGTATTCAACATCAGCAATTATGTCTCCTTCACCTACTCCCTCAACTGTGTTGTTTCCAAATGTTTTTATGGGGCATCTCTTGTCATACTTGGTGTAGGAGGTGAAGTCCTCATAATTTGGACTGACATGGACTGTTGCAGCAGAATCAGCGTACCATACAACTGGCTGTCCTTTGGAACCATAGGCCCATACAATGGGTGAATCGGTGACTGTCTTCACAGTATTGGTAATTCTCAAGTCCTTTTTCCCTTTAAACCATTCAGGATACTGACCCTCCTGACCACCCCCTTTGGCCCAGCATCTGCTCTTGGTATGTCCCAATCTGTTGCAGTTATCGCACTTTAGACTTGATTTTCCTCCAGTCTGAAACACTACATTTGGGTCTGTGCCACTTGCAGTATGTCCTTGTCTCCTGCTCCATTCAGTGTTGAGATGGGAGATCACTATCTTTGGATCCAGTACTCCCCCTAGAGTTCCTATTACTGGGTCCCAGAGGGTGTTGGTATTGAGAGTGTTAAGATTCCTGCAAATTGGTCATTGGGTATGTGCACTCCTAGTCCTCCACAAGCTTCTCTTAATCTCTGGAGCTCTGCTAGATGAGCTGGTAAGGTCTCTGATCCACCTTCTGTGAATCATTTTGCATGCAGCTGCAACTGGGCCAGATTCTGGGTGATAGGATCTGCATGTGCGTATCTGCCTAATAATCCATCCCAAGCATTTTTTGCTGATGAGCAATCTAGTCCTGCCTGGACATTTGGAGTGATATTCATTAGAATAATAGAGAGTGCTTGTGCGTCAGCTTCCTCCCATTTCGTGAGTTTATCCACATCTGTGGTCACAGGTCTAGGTTCAGTTCCAGACACATATGGTCATAGTTTTGATCCTTTTAGGTAAGGAACCATTCATGTCTTCCAAAAATTCCAATTGGAGCCATTTTCATCTAAATGCTCTGACTCATCATATCTGACAACTTTCAAATCTGTCAGTCATCTTTGTATATTGGGTTCAAGGTATATTGAGTTTGTCTTTTTAGTTGTAGGTGGGGCCCATAACCTGTTAAAAGGCTAAACACAAGTTTCAGTCTTTGTCTCAAAGTACTCAAGTATATTTGAAGAAGTTACTACCTAAACACAAGTCTGTTATCATAAAATGTAAGTTTTAATAATGACATGACATATGTGGTTTAGTACTCACTTCAGTCTTCATCTCAAAGTACTGAAGTGACTAGCTATCCCAAGGGTCTACTTATATGAGAAATGGACAATAGGCAAATAGATAATAAAATGGTGAACAATAGAAAGGAAGAACAAGCATGAAAGACAATGAGTGGTAAAGTTCAGTATAGGGAGACAATGGAAAAGAAAAATGGAGAGGAACAATGCTCCACATCTACGGCCACTCAGGTCCACTTGTTATAGTAAGTGCTCAGCCTGAATATCCATGTGATATTAACAGAACCGCACGCTCGAACTCATCCATAGAGATTACATTTGGCCTGAGCTTCATGACTCCATTAAGTCCTAAATTAAGTTTTGTACTATTTGCATGTGCTCTAAGTCACAGAGACATCACCCCTATGGACTACTCAAGCAACTCCCTATACCTGAACGTCCTGGGAACTCCATCCCCATGGACTTTATAGAAAAACTTCTGCCATCCTCTGGACATGACACCATCCTCATCATCATTGACAGACTCACCAAACAAACCATCTTCATACCCACCATGGACACAATCAATGCTCCAGTACTTGCAAAAATCTTCATACTCCACGTGTTCTCCAAACACGGAGTTCCATCCCACATTACCTCCGACCATGGTTAAGAATTTGTATCCTCCTTCTTTCGATCCCTTGGAAAGGCTCTCGATATGAAGCTCCACTTTACCTCCAGATACCACCCTGAAGGAAATAGACAAACTGAACAGATGAATCAAACACTGGAACAATACCTTCAAGTCTATTGCAACTACCAACAGGACAATTGGTCAGACCTCCTTCCCATTGCAGAATTTGCATACAACAATGCTCCAAATGCTACCACCGGCATCTCACCCTTCTTTGCCAACAAGGGTTATCATCCCAACATCACCATACACCCTGAGCGAGACCTTGCCTCCTCAAGAGCACAAGACTTTGCAGTAGACTTAGATGAACTCCACCATGAACTCCACAAAACCATTGCTGATGCCCAACAACAGTACTCCACATCTGCAGACTGCCACTGGACTCTGCCTCTGGAGTTCAAGATTGGTGACAAAGTCTTTGTCAAATCAGATAATATTCATACTACTAGACCTTCTAAGAAACTATCTGAAAAGTATCTAGGTCCCTTTGAGATCATCACTCAAGTTGGCTCCATCTCCTTCACCCTCCAACTTCCAGACAACATGCGTGCAATACACACCATCTTCTATGTCTCCATGCTGGAACCATCCATGCCCAACAACTTCCCTAATTGAGTTGCTCCACCTCAACCCCCCATCATCATTGATGGTGAACCTGAATACAAAATCTCCAAAGTTCTCAACTCCAAGGTCGACAGACACCACACTTGTCCCTTACTATACCTGGTCAAGTGGTCCAGATATGAGGGCATGGAGGATGAAACCTTCTAGCTCCCCACATCTGAACTTAGCAATGTGTCTGAAGTTGTCTCAGATTTTCACAAGTTCTATCCTAACAAGCCAGGACCCTGGCCCTTCACTTAGCACTCGACTTAGGTTTTTTCAAGCTCAAAAAAAATATTATTACATCTATTATACATCATTGAAGAAGTCCATCCCCTGATCCCTCTCTGACCCATCTGGCTCCCTGAACAAATCATCTGGAACCACCAGCTCCAGCTAGGTTTTCCTCCAAATCCACCTCCAGATTCCCTTCTGCTCTGTCACCATACTCCCACCACATCGCCTCATCCTTGTGATCATTGAACCGCTGGGACTCTGCGGCTATTTTCATCACCCCCACGGCCAATGTTTGCATCAGCAGACCCATCTCCTCCATCCAGGAGTCTAGGCCAGGCTGCAGCGATACCTCCACCTTCTGCCTCTTGGGCCACACAACCTCCAGCTTCTTGGACTCCACCCGTACCCTCTGCTTCTCACGTGAGATACCAGAGCCACTCACTCTGGGTCCCTCTCCCAAGTCTCCCACCTTTTGTGAGCCCTCCGGGTCTGAAACCACCTCCATTACTGGAATGCACTTGATTTGCACTCCACACAGCAGGAGCAAGATGTGCCCCTTCCCATGGATGGGCCACTCACACTCTCCCCTGTGCCTCTGGCACTCCTTGCATTTGACATGGACCTCTGGCCCCATGACCTGATATACATCAGAGTCATTGATGATATATGACAGATGGGTGGCCTCAAAAGGTCCAATACCTACCTGCTGACTCACTTCCCTCACGTCTCTGGCCTGCTCGTTCAGCCAGGTGTTGTGGGCATTCCACACAGTTGCCCATTCTTGCCAATGCCATTTCTTCTCCTCATCTGCCAAGATTTGCTCCTGGCACTGCCTCCGCTCCACCTCCTTGGCTTTGTGGAGCTCCTGTGCCCAGAGTTCTCCCAGAGATGCAACATCCACACTTGTATTGTGGTCTCCAGCTGGACCACTGGCCTCTGCAAGGCATGCAGCCTCATGGGCTGCCCATTCCTCTGCCTTGCACTTTTTGAGGTGGACTCTCTCCACCTCCTCCTGCGCCTTCTGCTCCTCCTCCACTTTTTTCAGGTGCTCCACCTCCTCCCACATCTTTCACTCCTCCTTCACTTTTCTCAGGAGCTCCACCTCCTCCACCTTTTTCACCCACTCCGCCTCTTCCTCCACTTTTCTCAGGTGCTCAGCCTCAGCCTCAGCCTCTGCCTTCTACTGGTGCTCTGCCTCCATCTCCACCTCCTTCTTCACCACCCCTGTGTTGTATTGCTCCATGAGCACACAGATCTAGGCTGCAATTTGGTCTAAGTCACTCATGTTGGGTTTTCTGGGTGACAAGCATCCTTGAACAAATCCAGAAATGCTACATCCTTATATACCTACTCTAGCCAAGCACTAACCTACTTTCCCATGGCAACTTCCATCTTAATGACCATGGCCTCGAGGCTCGGCCTTTAATGGGGAGGTACTGTTAGATCCTAGGTTCCCTCCAACAAATCTCTACCCTTAGAACCCATTTATCATTCATCTCTGCACTCCTCTGGATCTATCTCAGCCCTCCAGACAGATCTCTATCCTCCACGGTACTCCACGCCACAGACAACTCCCACGTGACCTCCACATACTCCGTACTCTGTCTCTGTCTTTTCTCCCATGTAATCAATCTGATACCAAGATCTCCACATCACTCTTTCTGTTACCTTCCACATCATCTTCTAGTATGTTCTATAGTTCCACATGACCCCATCTCTCATTTAGTATCCCTGCATCCTAGTATAGTAACTCCTCTGCATTCGGATAACCCTGCTCCATATTAATCTCACGCTCTGAATGTATTTAAACCTCCATGTATTCATAGCTAGTTCCCTAGTTCGAATATCAATTTAGTCTTACTTTGTTACCTCCATTCTCATTCCACAACTCCGCTCTGCAACTCCGTAAATTCAAGGACAAGATGATGCAAGAGGGCGCAACACATAAGTTGAAGCCAAGTCCTCTCAACTCCACACCCCAGCTTGAAATCAACCATTTGACCACTCTGGACCTCCTGGACAAGACGTCTCTGACTCCAGACTTAACAAACTCAAATGATGAGTATGAATTGGTAGAGTAACAAAATAGTAGTTAAACTGCTTGAGCGCCGGTTCAGACAAGGAAAGAATAATTGATAGTCAATTATCCAGTGAAGTACTAACTACAGACAGTTGTTGTACTTATAGATATCATTTCCCCTGAGCTACTAGTGAAGAGAAAAAGGAAATACCACTGTATCTGGCGAGAAGCGGTGGATTTCCGCACTGTATGAAGTTAGGCAGTCGCATATGCTATACCTGGGCTATTGCAAATAGAAAAAGATGGTTGTAACTTGTCCTGATCCTTCTTTTTATGATCCTCTTATGTCTTGTATGCTACCCAATATCAGTAGCATGCTGTATGGCTAGTAGATCGATTGGTGTTCCTTGGTGGTGACATATATGCACCCATTTTGACTTTCCCTTTGTCCTAAACTCCTCTGAACCTCTTCCGTTCCATTCTAATTGTATTTCCAATATATTTCTGCTGTGTCCGCTGTTCCTAGTGTCTCTTTGTCATTTCCTATCTCTATCCTATGCTTCCTGCTCCTTTAGCCACTGAGGCGCTAAGGTGCCATGAACCAAGCCCTGTACCAGTTATACAAGTAAAATATTTGTAGAACAATGGGAAATGTAGCTACTGATGAGATTGTTTTTGTGGTGGCTTTGTATTTTAGTTATCTTTAATTTCCCATGCATATAGCTACCCTTTTTGTACTAATTCCTTTTTGTATCCATTTTTTAGTTGTTTTAGTTATGTATCCATCTAAAATGGCATCCTTTATTCCTTTATCTATAACACCTTCAATGTCATAGCCAAAGCCAGTAGTCACTCATACACTCTTTGGTTGCCTGACAATATGCAGGCAGTACATCTGGTCTTCCATGTCTCAATGCTTAAACCCATTACTCCTAATGTTATACCAAACCGAGTTCAGGATCCCCCTCTGCCTGTTGAAATCGATGGTGAGATTGAGTACAAGATAGCCAAAATCCTTGATTCAAAGGTAGACTGATGCTAGAGACTCTGTAACCTCCTTTACCTGGTCTGCTGGGATGGTTATGAAGGCACTGACAAAGAAACATCCTGGATGCTCACTACCAAGATTGGTCATGCATCCAAGATCATTGCTGAATTTCATTCTGCCTACCCTGAAAAGCCAGGACCATGGTCCCCTTGATCTGATTTGGTCTTTCTTTTCTGTTTTTTTTTTTTACTCATGGTCTATTTTCTTAGCTACCTATGATCATTCTATGTACATTCTCTCATCCTAAAATTCTCCTCTTTATACCCCATACCCCTCTCAATCTTTCTCATTTTTACTAAGTCATGTTCAACCAAGCTGAGACCTACCTGAACCTTGGCCCATCTCACTTTTTCCTTTTCACATCTTACTCTTAGTTCTCTTAGTCTCTCTCTCTCACTTTGGCTTGCTTGACTTCAAACAAAATTTTATAGAAAAAAAAAATTACATTTTTTATCTATTATACTATCTCCTCATTATCCTCCCCCTTTTCTCCTTCTCCATCCTTCTCCACATTTTCACCATCCCTACCTGAACCCAAACCCAAACATGAACCAAGCATTGCCACCTGTATGCTTGCCAGCTGGTCAACTGACCTGGCTAACAACTCCAAGGCTTCTACCTACTGCTCTGTGACTGTCATGATTTCTCCACTCCTCCCCTTTCTATTACTTGTTATTGGACTCCGCTA
>QFEC01006797.1:0-19340 GCA_003316585.1 Gomphus bonarii
AGTCACCATAAAGAACTACCAAAGCTTGCTTATAAATAAAACTCTACCTTCGTCGTCTATACCAGTGAAGTCAGTTACTCAGAACGGCGCGCACGCTGAGTTGACCGAGCAGGCGCTAAGTTGTGCAAACATATACTTGAGGAATTTTACTACCCTAGATTAGAATTCCATTCCCACAAAGGGGAAATTCTGGCCCTATGTTTTAACAATTTAGTTCTCACATGAACTGGGAGATGAATTGAGTGCCACAATCACTGATGACTTCCTCTGGTAGTCCATGGAGCTTTCAAACATGGTCATGGAAAAGTCTGGCAATTCCTACTGAGTTCACATCTGATGTGGTGGGGATAATGTGTGTATGTTTTGAGAAGCAGTATACAGTGACAAGAAGAGCATTGTAGCCTTGACTTATGGGTAGTTCTGTGATTAGATCAACAGTGATAACTTGCCATCTGTGGTCTGGAATTTGCCAATGGGGGAGGCAGGAAAGGTTTTGGTTCTATTGCAGGGGTCACAAGCCTTTATGTATTTGGCAATGTGCCATCCTGTTCCAGGCCACCAATAGCTCCAGGACACAGGTTTAGTTGTCTTCCAGTGACCAGGATGACCAGTGGTGCTCACATCATGGTGTGCCTTGACAATGTTGTGCCATAATTTGGAGTCAAGAGGGACATATACCTTACCATGGTAAAGAATAAGACCATTCTCTTTGGTCCACTCTTCTCCTCAAAGGTTTCCAGATGACCCAAGTTCCTTGAGAGCCTTTACAACCTTCTCATCTCAGTCTGTGCAGCACCTGACTCTGTCAAGAAGTTCATTGTCCTCACCATTAATTAGTTTTGCACCTGTGGCATTAATGTGAAACATGTTAGGTTGGAGTAGAATCTGGTTTTGATTATCTTCCTCCCCCCACTTATGATCTACCCATCTTGAGAGTGGATCAGGCTTGGTTGAATGATGACCATGACAGTGGATCAATTCAAAATAAAAATGAGAGAGGTAGAGTGACCAGTGAGCTTGATGATGGTTTAGATTCTATGCAGACTGAAAGTAGGTGAGGTTTTAATGGTCATTGAGGATCTCAATTTGTACTTGGTTCCTTCCAGGATATCATGCCATTCTTCTAGACCATGGATGACAGAGTAATTCCTTATCATGGATAGCATAGTTGTGCTCTGTGTCTGAGAGACTCTTTGAAACAAAGCTGATGGGTCTTCACTTTCCATCATTGCAGAGTTGAGATAATACAGCACCTGTTGCATATGCTGAGGTATCTGTTTCTAGGCAAGAGTGTTTAGTCTGGTCTGGGAGGACAAGGATAGAGGTAGAGGTGATGAGGCATTTAAGTTCATCAAAGGCAATGTGTTCTTGCCCATTCAGTCCTAAGACCACTGTGCATTTGCTTTGGTGAGGTTGTTCAGGGATTTGGCAATGTGAGAGAAGTTGTTTACAAATTGATGATAGAAGTTGACAAGTCCAAGGAAGGATCTTACTTCAGTGACATTGTATGGGATGAGCCAGTCATGTACTCCTGCTACCTTCACTGGGTCCATTTTCACCTTGCCTGCTGAGAGGGTAAGTCCAAGGTACTCCACCTCTAGTTGTTCAAATACACATTTCTCTGGTTTCAGGTATAAGTTGTTAGAGTGAAGGATTTCAAGGACTTGTTGCAGTCTTTCAACGGTCTTCAAGGGATTCTGTTAAGATAAGTATGTCATCTATGAACACCACTACAACCCCTTCATTAATGAGGTCCTTGGAGATTTCATTCACCATCATCTGAAAGGTGGCTGGGCTGTTTGTGAGACCGAAGAACATTACCAGAGGTTCATATAGACCTTGGTTCATCTGGAAGGCTGCTTTTCATTCATCTCCTTCCTTTATGTGCACATTGTTGTATCCCCAGCAGACATCTAGCTTTGTGAAGTGTTTGGCCTTGGCAGTGGTGACTGTCAAAGTACGATCTACTGAGCCTCGGTTCCCTCAGTTGTACTGACTGAAGTTCAACTGACCATATTACAAGCTACAGACTTCAAAGTCTTACAAGTACTATTCAGTTTGGCTCGGCTTGGTTCGGTACATCACACTTTACTATATTCTTTATTACTCGCTCGCTTCACTTTGGTACCCTTCAGTACATGTTCGTGCATGTATGCCCACCTTTTCATATATTACTATTCTTACCTCCATACTTTACATTCTTGTTTCCATGTCTTGTGCAATGTTGTTGCATATCTTATGGCACCCCATTCTCTATATAAGTAACTAGCCCTCATGTATGTATTCTCCATTCAGATTATCGACCAAGTTAGACATACGCTTCCAGTACTTAAGTTAGTAGTCCAACTGTCTGGTACCGAGCATCTCAGACCCCTACCAAACATCAGTCTGAAATCCAGTGACATGGGCAGGAGGATTGGCACAATGCAAGAACGTTGAAGCTGACACCACATCCAAACCTCGGCTCATTGGACTGAGCTGAACCACCCGAAACAAGAGCATGTGTGCACACACTTAACAGTGACCTTGTTTATAATATCAGGTACAAGGGAAAGGGGATAAGCATTCTTGATTGTTATATCATTCACTTCCTGTAGTCTTGCACAAAGTGAAGGCCACTGTCCTTTTTCTTTACAAAGAAGACTGGGGATGCCATGGGTGATTTAGAGGGATGGAAATGATGACTCTTTAAATTTTCTTCAAGGAAAGCATCTAGTTCTCTTTGCTCATTGGGAGACATTGGATAGACCTTGGTGCTCAAGGACTTAGCCCCTGGAATTAGCTCAATTGCATGATCCCAGGGTTTATGTAGGGGAAGCTTGTCAAAGGACCCTTTGGAGAAGACATCCTTGAATTCCTGATAAGGTTTTGGAACAAGATCTTCAAAGGATTTAGTAGGTGTAAGCTCTGATGACTTTTGGGCAAGTTGTTGTGAGACAGTTGAGCTTGCACCAATTTCTTCATGGTCCTCCTCAACAAAGACTACAAAGAGTCTGTCCATTTTCAGGTGAATACAATGGCTCTTCAGCTGTAGCATGTGTGTGTTGATTAGCAAGATGTGTGTGGTCTTCCTGAATGTCTGGGACTGTCTTGACCCAAGGTTTCTTGTTGATTGGTTCAATACCACATGACTCAGGACAGCAAGTCATCTTCACCTTGCCTGAGAGCCAATTAATCTCTGGGTTATGCTCATTATGCAGGCAAAGGTACTGTCTCTTAGCATGAGAAAAGGGGCCATTGTGTCTATGACAATGTGAAACATCCTCAGGTGTAGACCATCCTGTGATGCGCCGGTAGAGGGGCTGTATTATCCTGCGGAATAAATAGCAATGTGCACTCAAGGACAGTTGTGTGAATCCCTTTAAATCCGTGTAAAAGGAGCGCTCTGTTGCAATTTTGGGAGTTTCCATCAGGGGTTATGAGCCTTGGGCGAGCCGGGCCGAGCCGAGCCCAACGCGTCAAACAGAATCCGAAAAACCCTGAGCCTGGGCTCACGCTCTTGTAGTCGCGGCCACTCGATTCGCCGGCAAAATCTTTAACTTAGGTGTTCATTGAGAAAAATGTATCTTTTAAGTAATAAACCAGACAATGCCTCGCATTTCCGGTGTCATTGTGTTTAGTAATACACCATCCAACACCTTCGCATTTCCAGTGCATTGCTATTCTACAGCCACGACGTTGGGTCACACATCACCATGTGCTGTGCTCTTGCCTGTCCGGACATGAATGAGAACTCCATTTGTGTGTCCCCCTCTTTCTTCTCAGATGTTCCCAGACTCATACCGCCTCAGAAATACTTGATATTGAGCTGTCTGCACTAAATCCCCTCCCGTAAATACTACCCCCTGTATTTCGCCTCCCTGTCCCACCTACACAAGGACATGCTTCACGCACCGCAGACTCATCATTCCTCCACGAAGAAAGAAGTTTGGGTCCTGAACAAGTCACCCCCTTTCACTTCCCGTCCCCGCGCAAATGCTGACATATTCGTGATTTTTCTCTGTGGGTGTGGCATCGGGACGATGTCAATGGTTATGGTTGTTAGAAATGTGATTCAGAGCCTGACATGTGCTCACTTCTCCTAGCTGCTGTGGATGTAGAACGTCCTTGGCATCGTCTCCATGCTGATCAGAACACCGTCCCACGATCCCGTCGTTTTCCATTTCACGACGTATCTTCCCACCTCAAACTTTAGACATGCTTTCTCAAGCATTTCCGCACATCTCACTCCCAGCCATGTTTTTCAGCCTGACTCTTTGGCATCCCGATCTGAGCCATTCAAATTTGTTCATTTAAGAGACCGGACCAGCAGAGGTGCAAGGCCTCATCGGTTGGCAACATAGCGTAATAGCTCCTTACTGTATGCAGTCCCAGTTCCCCTCCCTTTTTACATACGAGGGGCCTGATCGACATACCTCATGGTTGAGTTGGGCCCATACTTCCTCGACGTTGAGCTCATATCAGCAGGAGATCTATCGGGTACACTTGAAGCTTGCGATGAGGCAAAAATTGTATGAAAAGAAAATTGTGACGGAGAATGAGAGGAGGTAGTTTGCGTGCTGGATGCCTTTCAGCACTCAGCTGGCGCTCCTACCATACCATACTGTCAGGACTTGGAGTGACAGCTTGGTGCTTGGACTGGACCTCCAAGCAGTTTGAAAGGACATTGGACCTGAGGTCACACCGTGTCCGATGTTCTTCACGGACGAGGAGGTTCGCAAACATGAGACGGAGTTTGAGCGATATACGAGATATCAGCAATCTGCTTCTTTAGATGACGATGCCAGGAGATGTATTTTCAACAGCATTAAAAATGCTAGAGGAGCAAAAGGCCAATTGGGATGATGGTGGTCCATTTCATTTACCAGGCTGGGTATTTCTCCTTTCCATACGCTTGTATTCGGTATTTGAGTAAGAGCTGTAGGAAAACTTATCATCCGGTCATGAACCATCTGGGGTACTACGGATATCTAGTCAGTGTTATTTTATCTTGTCCTTAGACCTTTGGCCAGGTTCAGTCCGGTCAGAATTGCGCTACGTCTTGGGAGGGGAGGAGTCAAAGCTAACACCGGTTGGAGTAGGACAGTGGTTTGTCTCAAGCATATTCAAACATATAGAGCAATTTCAATCCACACCGCCAAACCATTAATACGCTCAAGATTTTTTTCAGTGAAAATGGACCAGTGGTCCAGCGCCAATATGTTGGAAAGTTAAATGTGCATTATGTAAAGACACGCGTGCAAGATTGCCGCCCGCAAAATACTAGGTGTGGTTCCTACGACCCACCATCCTTTCACCTCACGCAGTCTACCTCAGTCTCAAGTCGAAACTCATTGAGTCATGCACCCGAATCGACAAGCCATGTTGTCGGAGAGCATAAACCTTGACTGGAATCAGGTCAATTTCCGTGAGTTTGCTTGTTTAACCAAACAAACCAAACTTCGAGTGCTCAGCGATAATGTGCTTTCCAATTGCAGACGGTCCTGTGAATATGCCAATGGCCGTCCGTATGTGTGATGACTGGTTACTGTCATCAACTCCATTCTGATAGCATTTTAGACCCTCCTCCGGATCTTTTAGGACTGCTCAAACCCGTGGAGCACGCATCTTACGACACACGCTATGGCTCCGAAGGTGGCCAACCCCACGGGTGTATGGAGAATACTCGTGTTCAAATATTGGCCGATCTTGAGGCTTGGGCAGATAATCCTTCAACTCCAAACGTCTGTTGGCTTAACGGCCAGGTCGGTACAGGGAAGACAACGATCGCCCACACTCTTTGCGAACACCTAGACGCGCAAAATAAGCTTGGGGGAAGCTTCTTCTTCTCTCGCTCAAGATTGACGGATGAACGCCGCATCATACCAACAATTGCTAGAATGCTTGCTCGATCCAACGCAAATATCAAATCGGCCATATACGAAGTTCTCAACAAGAAGGATGACGTGGCCGATGTCAATGATATATCTAAGCAATTCCGCTCCCTGGTCCTCGATCCTGTCAAGATTGCTACTCAAAGTGAACCCGGGGTCTATTATATTATTGTCATAGACGCCTTGGACGAATGTTCGGCATCGGGGATAGTAGAAATATTGATTAAGACTATCCTTGATGGCGTGACCACTATGCCCCTCAAGGTCTTCATTACGAGCCGACCCGAGAACTGGATTAAAAGCGTTTTTCGCGTCCATCGAGCTCGTTCGTCTGATAAGGCCGTCTTCGTTGAAACATCTCTCCAGGATGCCACACAGAACGTTGTACGAAACGATATTCGCACATATCTGCGAAATTCGTTGTCCGAAATTGCGGAGAAGGATCCATTCTCATTAGGCTTGCCTGACTGGCCTCCCTCAGATGAATTTGAAATTCTTCTCAATCTGTCCGCAGATCTGTTCATCTATGCTGCAACGGCCGTTCGTTATATCGGTGCGGCGAACAAAGATAATAGGGCTCGGTTGAGGGAGATGACCCAACTTGGCTCTACTCTCAAGCCGTCGTCCTATACTACACCTATTGACACACTCTACCAGCACATTGTGGACCTGGCCTTTGGTCAACCAGCCGATGGCGGAAGCTCGAACGGAATCGATGTACTAGCCACTGTGGTCTGTGTTCAAACACCACTGTCCGCGGAGCACATTGCATCGTTACTGGGCTTAGAAAAGCGTGACATTCAATTTGCCTTGTTGCCATTACAATCGGTGATTCATGTCACGGAGAGTAGTCCGGTCACCATCTTTCACGTCTCGTTCCGTGATTTCATTGTCAACTCGAATCGTTGCCGTAGGCACAGCATTGATACTTCCGATACTCACCACAAACTGGCCATCAAGTGTCTGGAGAGGTTGAATGGTTCTCTTCGGCGTAATATCTGCAATTTACCTGATGGGGACATGGGCGCACTGGTTCATGAAATGCCTGATCCTAGTGTTATCTCCGAGACTCTCCGATACTCTTGCTTGTACTGGGCCTGTCATCTTGCAAAAGCTCTGGGATTACTATCCGCAAACACTACACCCATGCTCGATCAGCTTGTTACATTCGTCAATAGACACTTATTGCACTGGTTTGAGTGCCTCAGTGCTTTTGGAGAGCTTGCAACTGGATTTCGGTCTCTTAGAATCGCGGAAGAAACCATCTTGGTGAGTAATTGACATGGTGGAAGAATTTAGCTCACCATTTCCCCAGAAATACTCCGAGTCCCATGCGCACCACGCGTTGTTACTGGAGGATGCTCGCCGCTACCTACAGACGGGGTTTGAGCCGATGAAGCACCACTGCCTCAACACGTATGGCTCACCCCTTGCATGGATCCCTAGACAAGCATCGATAAGACACCACTACCACTATTCGACATTGTTCGCTAACATACCTAGAGTAGTGGTTGGTATCGCAGAGTCGTGGGGATCAGCGGAGCATGTCATGGCACACCCTTCAACTGTGATCGCAGTTGCGTTCTCGCATGACGGTACACGGGTTGTGTCTGGGTGTTCAGACTCTTTAGTTCGTATCTGTAATTGCACTACGGGGGAGGTTGAGCGCATACTGGCCGGGCATTCAGGTAAGGTATTGTCCGTTGCCTTCTCGCCTGATGGGGCACGTATCGCGTCTGGCTCGGACGACAACTCGATTCGAATTTGGAACACAAGAACGGGGAAGGCTCAGGATATCCTCCGAGGACATTCATACTCAGTCAAGACGGTTGCTTTTTCACCTGATGAAACAAGTGTTGTCTTTTGTTCTAATGACACCACCGCTTGGGTATGGGATGCCACCACAGGGGAGACAAGGCGGACACAAGAACTTGGTTCGTGGGTGATGTTCGTTGCATTCTCGCCTGACGGGAGACGTGTGGCTTCTGGCATGGCCGACAGCACTGTTCGCATTTGGGATGCCACTACGGGGACAGTCGAGCATATACTCAAGGGGCATTCACAGACCGTGCTCTCGGTTGCCTTCTCACGTGACGGGACACGTGTAGCGTCTGCCTCTCGGGACGAGTCAGTCCGTATTTGGAATACGGATAGCTGGAAATTAGAGCGCATACTAGAGCATACACATTGGGTAACATGTGCTGCATTCTCTTTCGATTGCACCCGCATCGTGTCTGGGTCGTATAATTCAGTCCGTATCTGGCATGTGGCTTCGGGGGAGACAGAGCGTGTGCTCGAGGGACATACGAATTGGGTGAAATCTGTCGCATTCTCGCCCGACGGGACACACGTGGCATCTGCGTCGATTGACCGCTCAGTCCGGATTTGGGATGTAACCAGCGACTCGGAGATGGAATGCAGTGCTACACATCGGCGATCGTTTTCACGTGATAGCACTCGCGTGGTTTCTGATTCACACACAACGGCATCTGGTCTTCGGGAGGCGGAGAGAAACCAGGCACACCAGGGACATTCAGACTGGGTGACTTCAGTTGCATTCTCGCCCGATGGGGCACGAGTCGTGTCTGGGTCGGGTGACAGCACCATTCTGGTGTGGAATGCCTCCACTGGGGAGATTGAGCACGTGCTCAAGGGCCATTCAGGGCTGGTCATGTCCGTTGCTTTCTCCCCTGATGGGAAATTCATCGTCTCTGGATCTGTCGACATGTCGGTCATTCTCTGGGAGGCAGCCACTGGAGAGATAATGCGCCGACTGGAGGGACATTCGTGTCAGGTATTTTCCGTTGCATTCTCGTTGCTAGATGGGGGACGTGTAGCGTCGGGGTGTGACGACGGCTCTGTCCGGATATGGAATGCAGCTACTGGGAATGTAGACCATATACTCACAGGGCATTCACACTGGAGAGTCTCTTTTGCCTTCTCTGACGATGGATCGCGTCTCGTGTCTGGCTCGGGCGATCGGTCTGTCCTGATATGGAATACGACTACAGGAACGATAGAGCGTATACTGACGGCAGATTCAGATGCGGTATCGTCCGTTGCGTTCTCATCTGATGGAACGCACGTTGTGTCAGGCTCGTACGACGGCTCAGTTTGTATATGGAACGCTACCACCGGTGATTCAACACCACTACCGGAACATCAATCCTTCCAATTCCCAGATGGAAGCAATGTCACACATGTCCGCCCTGGCTACTTTCGTCTCTTTGCCACCGGGGAGCCCCAGATATCCATCTCACCGGACAAGGATTGGATTCTCACTAGCCCGCCACTGCAATCTTGCTGGATTCCCCCTGAATTTCGCGATTTCAGAATACATGCCTTCTCTACCTCCAAAGTGTGTTTTGGATATGAATCAGGTCTCGTTGTCATTGTTGATCTCAAGCTGTATCAGTAGCATAGTTTAGTACAACTAGGGATTATAGGGGTTTATCAAAGATTTACAAACATCGCAGTGTTATCTTTTTTGATCACATCCTTGTAGTCTTGCAGCACCAGCAACAAGCAAGATACAGCACAATGGTTGTATGCTTCTCAGTACTTCTGAAGTCAAAAAATGTAGGGATATTTATATATTACACATACTCCATCTAGGTAATGTGTATGGCTTGGCTCCATCCCAAGCCAAGCCAAAAGTCCTGGCTGGAGATGGCTTTGGCCTGGCTTTGAATATCAGATGCCAAAACCAAGCCAAGAAGATATGGCTTCAGCCTGAATATTCTGTGTTAACATTGTTGTGACATGTAAAAAATACTGGACCTTTTCTGGCCAGTCTAACAGTCTGATCCTGCATGAAAAGTTTGCCTCCCTCGGCCCACTAACAACTAAGATGCCAACCATGATGCCAACCAACAGCGAAGAAGGTGCTCCCTCTGAGCACCTACGAGATGATGTCATGTATGCGGTAAATGTAATAGGGATAACCAACAGAGAAGGAGAGCTGAGAATTTTGTGTTTATGGGTGAGAGTGGCTGGGATGCATCTGCATTCCATCTCATCACCTCTTGACCTTGTCAGTTGCATTCAGGGATAACCGGAAACTGGGAGAAAACAATTCATCTAGTACTACCAGCATGAAGTGTAGCATGGAGGAAAGATGATCAGAAGATCATTTCATTAAAATGTTTTCCTGACTTCACAATCAACCCAGGAGATTGATCAGACTGGCAGACTAAAGTAGAAAGAGTGACATTGGGGACCATCAGTCATCCCTGGAGAAAAAGGAGTTCAATGGGTTTCTGTAGCTCATATAGACAACTTGTCTGTCTATTGACTTTGGTCTTTCCATTTCAATGTCTGAGTTTCTGGCAAATGGGACTGGAATCCAGAAGATCATGTAGAAAGGAAGACTAAATAACAGCATATCATCCTTGTGAGTCAGAAGTTTTGGTATTTACATTGAATTAATGGTGCACTTACTAGGGCTCAAAGGTTGCAGTGATGAACATAGTCCTTGTCTTCTCATCCTGTTACATTTGCCCCTAGGCTATCTCTCTTAAGGAGAATGAATATGTGCAGATCAATAATTGTAGATCAACACAATGCAACAAAACAAATCTTTCAGTCTCTCCTGGCCCAACTGCAATTGGCACTATCTCAATAGTGCAATATGGACTATACACACTCCAAATTCATGTGGAGGGTAACACTGCATTTAGCAAGTAAGAGGATTCCAATTGAACAAAAGCTTTCTTGCCATCCATTTCTCTTTAGAAGAGGAACCAAAAGTTCATCTATGCCGACCATCTGTAACAACCATCTATAATGTCCAGCACATCTGGTGACCCCAATCTCATATTGATTCCATTTAGTCTCAATCAAGCTGATCAAAGTTGCTTTACCAACAGAGCAGGATGATAGATGGCAGATCAGGTTAACCCTGATCTGTTAGTGGTGAATTCTGAGAATTAATTACACTGCTGAAGTACAAGCAGGATTACTGGAGAACAGATGGTGAACTGTCTGTCAAAGAGAGGATTCCCATAGTCTCCAGGGATTAATGGTGCATTTGCTTATACAATAAGCACCCATACAATGAATAATAAACAGGGATAAGAGTTACATCCAACATGATTGGCCAAGAAGCAGAGGCAATTGATCTGTTTTACACTGGAACACTGTCAGGGGACAGTCTCCTGCCCACTAAGGTCTATTCTTTCCCTTATATATATCTTCTAATTTCTACCTTCCTCTCTCCATTGATTCTTTAGTTTAGTCCTTAACTATCCTTGTTTCACTGACTGTTACATGACTTACTCATGTCACAGTCACTAACTATATAGCTGGCTACTTAGGTAAGGGGTCCTCACCTTATTCTCTTTTGGACCCTCTTACCAGGTATGCCATCCATCATACTTAGTTCTTATTTTTTATAATACACTTACTTTTGGACCCCCTTACCAGTTGCCTGTAGAGGCTTATGGATAGGCAGAGCATCTGGGACCCCTTGTCAGGCCTGGGGAGCAGGCCAGGGCTGGGTGGTGTCCTGCTGGTTTAACTCCCAGCAAGTGTGCCTGCAGAGCCAGTGTGAGTTGCCCTAACAAACACCACACAGATCTGATATTGTGTATCTTATCTCAATTTTACTGATTATGATAGTCCTATGAATGGACCACAATCAAGGATGGTAGCAGACCAGCTTTGGTCCATTTGATCCAATAGTCACATTCAATGACACCTTACATTTATCCTCTGTCACCTTAACCAGGTTGCTGCATGACAGAGCAAAATCACAAAGATGCTAGGATTTGAGTGGGGTGAGAGGGCATGGATTTTCAGGTACCAATCTGTTTTTTTGTAGAGGAATATGGAGTGTACCCTTGATGTATGAAGCATGTCCTCATTTGCATGGGATAGGGGGGGGAGGCAAAATACTTGGGGTAGTCTTTGTGGGGGAATTTAGTGCAGATAGCTCAGTATCTCAGTATCAAGTACTTATGAGAAGGGATTAGCTTGGATGAACAACCTAGGAGAAATACAGTGGACACACAAATAGTGTTCTCATAAATGTCTGGACAGATGAGAGTATAGTACATGGCAATGGGCAACTCACAATTGTGGCCTATGACACAGGCAATTTCAGAAATTGCCATTAAGATGTCAAGCTGATCTGATCTGAGCCCTGAATACAAACACATCACAGGGTGGCTCAGGCTCACCCTGAATTGGACTCACACTCTTGCATTTGCATAGTTGATTTATCTGCAAAATATTTCACTCAAGTGTTCATTCACAAGTGTGCAAGCATAATGTATCTTCTTAAGAATAAACCATTCAATCCCTCCATATCTACACTGTCATTACTCTATAGCCACCACTTTGGGTCACCCATTGCCATGTGCTATGCTCTCATTTGTCCAAACATGCATGGGAATATCATTTGTGCATCACCCTATTTTTTCTCTGATTTCCCTGACAGTGATGCTCTCCAGAAGTACTTGATACTTAGATACTATGTGGGCATGGCACTTTGGTCCCAGGGCAGGGAAGTGCCTGGGTGGCTAAGGGATGGAAGGAATGGAAAAGGCTTACAGAGTCAACCCCGGGAGGAACAGATCACAGTCATGGCAGGAATAAGAGATGGAGGACATAGAAATGACATACAAAAGGACAGGAGGACTTAGAAGTTGAAACAGGAGTAAAAGGGACACATATATGCGGCCATGGGCATCGGCTGGCGTATTGAAACCAATGGAAGCACCCAGGAGTTAACAGGATGATCAAAAAGACAAGGATACATACCAAAGAGAAGTCTCAAACATTTTCAGAGGTTACCGATCAGAAACAGAGAGCAGAATATGCGACGCAGTGATATGTATAGCATGGGAGTTCGACATGTCTATTACAAAGGGGCTTTATTTCTCTTATTGCTCACAAAAAATTAGAATTGCAACTTTGTATAAAGAACTAGCCTGGTAGATAGTAAAGAAACTAGTTCTTCTTGCCCTCTAAGCAACAATTGCTCCTTGTCTTCACCGGCGCTTCACTTACATCAAAACCATGTTTCCCATTGAAGACTCATTGTTCGAGACCTGAATAAATTCAGAGAAGTCATCAGTTACCTTCAGAAGTGTCTCACAGATTTTCGAACACACAGAGTCAATAACAGATTTGTTATTGAATTTACGATTCATACAGATAGCAGGGCTAACCTCCCGGTACAGGCACTAAAGTGCTGTATAGACCACAGGATATCCCCAATCTATTACACAGCTACCACACAGCATATATCACTAGATTAGAATCACACCCGATCCTAAGAGCATCATCCATTACTTAGAAACCATTTCACACCCCAGAATGACTCTTAATTATATTCAGGTCCTTGAGCCTTTGGAAGGCCCTCCCCTCAGGCTCTCCCCACTTCCACAACTCTCATTTTTTGGTGAGGTCAAAGAGTGGCCAAGCATCAAGTGAGAAATCCCTGATGAAATGCCTGTAGAAGTTAGCAAATCCCAGGAATGACTCCACCTCCTTCTGGCTCTCAGGTGGTGGCCACTTGGTCACCCCCAAAACCTTAACCAGGTCCATCTCTACCCTCCCTTCTGAGGTGATGAGACTGAGGTATTCAATCTGCATCTGTTTGAACTCAAACCTTTCCTTTGGAAGGTAGAGCTTGTGTTCTTGGAGCTGCTCCAGCACTTGGCATGTGATCCTGTGGTGCTTAGCCAATGTCTTTGAGTAGATGAGGATATCTTCAATGTACACACAGACAGCCCCTTCCATGATAAGATCTTGGAAAATATAATTCATCATTGTTTGGAATGTGGCCAGGCTGTTGGTGAGCCTGAAGAACATCACCAGTGGCTCATGTTATAAACAAAGGAATAAAGATGCTATTAACATATAGATACATAGCACAAGCACCTGGGAGTGGTCATGGACCAGGAACTGAGGTTCAAGGAGTATGCGAATTATGCACTGAGGAAGGGTGAGACATATATTGGACAGTACATGTTAAGTGCATTCACAACACGCCCTTGGTTTGGGTGGTTTGGCTTGGTCCAATGAGCTGAAGACTGACATGCCATTGGCTTCAACATTTGTGTGTTGCACCTATCTATCTGATGGGCCACTATATTTCAGATGGGGCTTGGTTAGTGCCTGAGGTTGTTGGAACTGAGCGGTGGACAAAGGGACTTAAGAACTAGAGGATGTATGTCTAACTAAGTCAATTATCTGAATGGAGAATACATACAGATAATGGGTAGCTTATATAGGAAAAGAGAAACATTAAGATATGCAACAGGGTTGCATAGAACATGGAAAACTAGAATGAAGATATGTGAAGTGAAAGTACTGGAAGGAATGAAGGTGGGCATACATGCCCATATATGAACCAAGGTAAGAGAAGCAAAGTGGATGAAGGAAAAGAAGGAATGGAGTGAAGGGAAATGTAACTGAGCCAAGCCAAACATGATCCTAAGACTTGTAAGTCAAGGGCTTATTGTTTAATATGGAAGGACCTCAGTTGGTATGACTGAGTGAACTGAGGCTTGGTGGATCATACTTTTGACAGTACAGAAGGCTGGTGAAGCCAACAAAGGGAGTAGCAGCTAATCACATGAGAGCCTACTACCTGGCAGTAGCTGTGCCAAGGATGCTCTATGCAGCTGATATCTTTCTCATACCAGCTACCAGACACAGCAGGAGAACCAAAGGGTATGTGAATAAACTAGCATGGATACAGCAGCAGGTGGCACTAGATATTACCAGGGCCTTCAGGACAACAGCAACCGATACACTGGATGCACATGCCAATCTCTTACCATTCCCACTCTTGGTCTAAAAAGTTGTACACAGGGCAGCAGTGAGACTAGCCTGCCTACCACTCAGCCATCCCCTGTATGCAAAAGTGTGGAAGGCTGCAAAAAGATATGTGAAACAACACTGCCCCCCCCTCCATCAGCTTATGCATGCTTTTGGCCTGTAACCAGACAGAATGGAGAAGATTCAGACTGTGGTGTTTGGGCCCAAATGGGCCCCAGCCTTCAACATGGAAGTCTCACAAGACAAGGAGCAAGCGATGGCACAGATTGTGGCAGAGACTGCAGAAGTAATCATCTTTTCAGATGGTTCATGTATAGAAGGGGGAGTGGGGGCAGCAGCTGTCCTTTACAGAAATGGGAAAGAGCTGAGGTCAGCATGGCTCTATATGGGGCCAGAGAGCAAGCACAGTCTTTGAGGCAGAGCTAGCAGGGGCAGCCATGGGGGACAAGATGCTAAACATGGAGAGGGGAAGGAAATTTTCAGTGGCCCTGGACAACCAGGAAGCAATTCGAACAACCTGGAGGGAAAGGGCAATATCTGGACAGTACCTTGTAAATACACTGCATAGGCAGATCTAGGGGGTCATCAAGCAACAGCTGGAAGAAAAGGTTGTGATGAGGTGGGTACCATGACATGAGAGAGTAGAGGGGAATGTGAGAGCCAATGTGAAAGTGGCAAAGGGAGAGACCAGCGAGGAGTGGGATATACCTATTGAGTGCCAGGGGGTCTTGCCAATGAGTAGGATGGCTGAGACCCAGAGGCACAATGCAAAGCTCAGGCAGGAAGCAAAAGTTGCATTCACTAGGTCCCCCAGAGCCCAGTATGTATTTGAGATTGACCTTAGCATTCCATCAGCAGCTTTCTTAAAAATCACCAGGGATATGCTACGCCAGCATGCAACTCTGCTGGTGCAGCTTAGGACAGGTCACCTAGCTCTGAATAAGCACCTGCACAGGATAGGCAAGGCAGAATCACCATGTGCCTGGCATGCAGAAGCATGCAAGAAATGGTACACCACTACCTGTTCCAATCCCCAGCATACACTGTACAGAAGAAACAACTGGAGAAGAACTTAGGGAGAGGAGCACACTCTGTGAGGAGACTGCTAGCAGGGCACAAATCAATGAAGCATTGATTTGGGTACATATATTGCATGGGAAGGTTTGAGAGGATGCATAGAGATCTTAGAATGCAAGTGGAATTGGGCTAAGGAGGTGAGAGGTGAAAAGGAGGGGAAGTCTGGTAGAAGTGGGCAAACCAGCCCACCATACTATGCCCACACAGGCATGGACAAACTCAAGGCTTTGCCCAATGAGGATAAGCAGAGACAGACATCAAAGGCAGGAAGGAAAAAGGTCAGCAGAGGGATGTATACACTGTCTTACATAGGGCATGGCCCCAAAATATGAAAAATGGGATTAATATATATATATATATATAGAGATACATAGTTAAAACCACAAAAAATTAGATAGATACTTAAAGTAGCATAAAAGACCAGTTATATGTGTGGGTAATTAAATATAATAATTATACAAACCCATCACAAAAAAGAATTACACTCCTAGCTACATTCCCCATCTTTCTACAAATATTTTAGTTGTACTATGGACATGAAACTTGGTTCCCAGCACTTTAGCACCTCAGCAGCTAAATGAATGGAAGGTATGGAATGGAGATAAGGGATAATGCAGGGACATAGGTGATACCAGACAGAGCAGGAATTCATTGGAAATAAGGCTGAATTGAAACAGAAAATGTCTGAAGTAGATAGGGACTCAGGGAGAGACCAGGTGACTGCATATATACTACCACCATAACTTGCTGATCAATTGGCACTTGTTACAGCATGCCACTGATATAGTGTAGCACAAGCAATGAAAGAGGATCAAAGAAAGAAGGTCTAAGATGAATTTCCAATGATTTTGTTTATTTCCAATGACCCAGCTATGCTATATGCAACTGCCTATCTTCATACAGCACAGAAATCCATCACTTCTGACCAAATGTAGTTGTATTTCCTTTTTTCTCTTCATCACTAGTTAGGGATGTAGGGTGCATATATGCACTATACTGTTATACAGAAAGGGATATTTTCATTCATTATACTTGGTTAAAAAGTTAAAATCCAGAGAAAAAGCAAAAGAAAAACATATAAGTAGAAAACACATAGTATATGCATGGGACACAAAATATATAAACTATCTAAAGAGGTTACAAAAGGAATCAAAAGGATATTATCATTTCTCTGTCATCTATGATTATTTACATGTACGGTAAATGGATGACTTTTGGTTCTGGTCTGGTTAGTGCCCAAGTGGCTATGGGGTTGGATGGGTGGATTGGAGATAGGGAGGATCTCTGGGACTACAGGAACAAAGGGAAAACTAAGAAAAGCATTGGAAATAGAAATGAACAAAGGGGATAAGGTCCAAAGTCAAGTGACACAAGGGAAAATGGAAAATGAGCACATATATGCACTCACTGGGGCTGTTTATCACATTTGGGAGTGTAGCATGTGCTGCAGACATAGGGAACTCAGGGAATTGAACTAAAAGAAGAAAAGAAGAAGAAAAAGGTGCAATTGGAAAAGATATTTGATATATTCCAGGTAGCATATATGCAACTGCCTAACTATGCGCAGCACAGAACACTGTTGCTTCAATTCCAGAATGGATTTATTTCCTCTTTCGAACTACTAATCATTCAAAATTGTAACAATGTATAACTACCATAGTTCTAGTTAACAAAACAGTAGTGATACATGCTAAACTGCCTCTCTGCTCCTTGCTCTGTTCAGTGCTTTGCTAAAATTCCAATTAGGAATGCTTTCAGACTCATCATTTGAGATCTGAATCTTTTCAGATAGGTTACCAACAGTCTCATATCATTGCTCACAAGTTTTCAAGCACAGAATCTACCTACGTGAATTCCCAATGATTTTACAAGTCATTTGGAAGGTCCAACCAATCTCTCAGTACTGGCACTAAAGTGCCAGATTATCATCTCTGCAGAATATAACAACTCCTTGTTGTTACAAGTTGTTCCACACAATATAGTTCAATCACATGATCTATATAAATACAGAAAATCCATTCCTACATCTAAATACAACTCTTAATATCATATACCACCTTTGAGAGCTCCAATAATAATATATACTGGTTTTGTTCAAACAACTGGACAGAATAGTTTAACGTATGTTCTAATATTTTTCAAAAAATTTCAGAATTTTTATGTGTGTGTTCATGAGTTCTGTTTATTTCTTTCTGTATACTGTCATGCACCATGCTCTTTTGCCTCCACTTTGAGGCTACATGTGTGACCCGATAATTTGCTAGGATCCGATGACTTAACCACCCAGACATTACCACAACTGAGGAGGTGAGCTAGCCATCATATAATAATGATTCTATAATAATTTTATTATCATTTCTTTTTCTATAGTGTAATTACTAGGGCTCCCTCAAATCTCTGCTAACTACTGTAAAGAAGTTGCTATATCCCATCATAGGTTATGGGCCCTGGGGAGCAAGCAGAGAAATTGCCCTTGACTATGGGGAAGCTACCTACTGATGGATCTAATTGGGCCTTGTGGTGAGCCACTCTCTGTAGCTACTTTGAGTCAAAGAACCTTCTCAGGCATATAGAAGGCACTGTTGATAGCCCACCTGATCCTCCCACCTTCACTAAAGGACATATCCTCACTGATGAGGAGGAAGTCAAAGTTGATAAGGCTGAGGAGAGACTTGAGAAATATCTGGCCAGAGAAGGACTTGTCAAGACCCAAATTTTGGTCTCAGTGTCAGATTCACTGGCACTCATGCTAGAGAAGAAAAGAAGTGCTAAAGAGATCTGGGATACACTGGTAGCAGAAATGATGAAGAAACCCAAGATGGTTGTCACTACTATCCAGAGACAGCTCTGGAACATGAAATGTTCAGAAGATGATGATCTTAGGGAGTACCTAGACAAAGCACAAGACCTCTATGCTCAACTCAATGATATGGGAGCACAAATCTCTGAAGGAGAATTCCTTGATATTCTGCTTGCCTTATTGCCGCCATCTTATGAAGCAGTCATTAATGCCCTCATCACATCCCTTGAGGAGGTTGGAAAACCTATGGACCCAGATAATATTATCAGGATCCTGAAATCTCAATATGACAGATGAAAAACTTTGTCTATTACTCAAGAGGAACAAGGATTTGTAGGGACATCAGAGAAAAAGGCACATATATGTGCAAACTGAAAGAAGCCAGGCCACTCTATAAATAATTGTTGGGCCAAGGGTGGTGGAAAAGAAGGCCAGGGACCCAGGCAGAGAAGAAAATCCAGATTTAAGAAGAAGAAAGAGAAGGGAAAAGGCAAAGCACAGGTAGCTGATGAACAGAGCTCATATCATGATGATGATGAAGAGCCGACTGCATTTATTAACAATGATTATGCAGCTACTATTAAAGACAGCACAGGAGACACCATTATATTGGATATGGGTGCTAGTGCCCATATGACCCCTCATTGAAGGATGCTGGAGAACTATCACAGCTTCCTGATGCCTAGAACCATTCAAGCAGCTGATAGAGGCAGCTTCAAAGCCTACAGCAGTGGAAGACTCAAGTTAATGACTAGAGTCAAAGGGAAAGCAGTTGATTTAATACTAAAAGACACCCTATA
>QFEC01006800.1:0-10120 GCA_003316585.1 Gomphus bonarii
ACTCCGCCCCACTAATCGACGCTATCTCGTATGGGGCGTTCGCTGCGAACGTACCTTGTTCCATCAGCAAACATCACGTACGCCACACGCTACAGACCTCTTTGGAATCCGAGTTGAGGAGAACACCCGAGTCAGCAGGTTGATCATGCTGGGGATGTGCGAACAAGGACTATGACAATATCATTCTATCTCATCCTTGGCTGCTGAACTGTATAAATGCGATCGCAAGGATGAGGTTTGCCAGGGTGTAGGAACACTATGAAGGTTTGAACCTAGTCTGTGTTGCTGACAGATGTAATTGTGTATGACGAATTCACGTGTCCAAATATCAAATGCTTGATCAGTATAGCACTTTTGGTGAACTTTTACATAATAAATTCAGGCGGCGCTCAGACTTTTTGTGCATCATCTGAGGAACCTCATTCTCCAACGCACACCATCGCTGCTCTGGAACCTCGTGGTGGCCCCAGACAATGAAGATTCCTCAAGGATGATATCTCAAACTCATGATTGTTTCCTACTCTTATCTTCTCTACTGGCTCAGATACATTCGACTGGCACACTTCTTTTTTCTGACAGCAGACACCGTATGATTATGCTACGCAAATTGTCTTTCATAGGCGAAGTTTCCCGGGCACTGAAAATCGAAGCGTTCAAAATGCATGCAGCAGCCACATCTAGGGTAACATCGATGCTTATGCTTGTCTTGTGTCCCAGTAAAAATCGATTCGGTATAACCGTCAACTTTTTTACTCTGACAATATCTTTCCTTAAAGGAGACGGCAGTGGAGCATGTAATCTAATATGTAGCTCTTAATCAAACAACATAGTCCACCGCAGCTTGGCAGGTTAGTGAGCTGAAGCGGACATGGGATTTTAAATATATTCATGAAACACTTGACATCGCTGGGTCAGCTGAGTCACTTATCTTGGAATCAACTTTAGCTAAACTCCGACGTTCCCGTTTCAAAGTCCTTCTATATAGTCGCAAACTCTAATGCGGAGACGAACCACTTTAACCCACGTTCTAGCCTCTCCGTTTTTCTTTCAACCTTCATGTCCGTCCATAACAATCTCTCCCGCCTGGAAACCTGTCCCGCGGAGGTGCTCCAACGTATCGCCCTCGCTCTCGTTTACCAGAATCCAATTGGCCCACCCACCGACATACCTTCCCTTCTTGGAATCTCAAAGACGATACGCTCAAAATTATCCATCGACAACAATCCCCAACTTTATTCTAAAATCTTCGCCTTCAAATTCGACGATCGGGCGGCCGTACGTAGACTCGGGGAATCATGCAAGTACTCAAGGAACAGAGGCGCCGAGCTAGTTAAACGATTTTATTCTTTAAAGAGGTTCAAATTTATCCCGTGCCGTCAACTTGTCAATTTGCCGACAGCGAAGGATGATCTTTGGCTCGCATACTTAATGTTTCTAGAAAACGACCGGCACAACTACGAACAATTGGTCAATTACGCCGGTGTCGACATATTCGCCTCTACCTTTATCGACCTCGATGGCCCCTTTCATGATGGAACAGAACAGAATGACGGTTGGATAGTGGATAATGAAGCCAATGCCTTGGCGGCATGGCTCTTTTGGTTTACAGAGAAAGGTACTTTTAATACTATCCATACTCTCCGTTTGAAACTGACTCATAAATCTTTCAGAGCGTTTGGCAGATGAGACTTTGGCGGAGTCGATGAAGGTCATCTTCAGCTTTTCCCCCACATTCGTTTGGTCCTTCAAGGTAGCGGACTTGTTCTTTCTCTATCTCACGTCTCCTCAAAAGCAATTAGTATCCCAATGTTCAGGCCCCTATAACGTCCTTTCGCCTCCCGTCACCCGCACCAATCCTTTCGACGTTACCATGGTCCCAGGCAACATCGTCGATCAGTCATTTCAAAATGGATCTTCTCGTCACTAGTCCATTGCTAGCACAAGCAGCTATACTTATTTGTGCCGTTCGCCTTGAACCTTTAGAGGGTGATTTGCCTCCAACGACTCTGTTTGAAGAATGGAATCCAGGTCATGGCAGCGAGAAATACGAGCCCGACTGGATGCGTCTTACCCGTCACGCCTTGAACACTCAAACTCTGTTGCCTCGTGCTTTCGCACCAGGGATGCTGACTGGTACTTGGGTTGGACGCCTCTTTGTGTGTCGAGATTTGTTCTGGTGTATATGTCGGACTTCTGACTTCTTTAACACCAAGGAATTTCAACTGGACCATGAAGCCAACGACGATCCAGCGATGAATATACCCCAGGAACTGATACGATTTGAGTTTCGGCATGTGTTTTTTGTATCGTGCAATTGATGCAGAACCTTACGTCTTCAGTAAAACAGCGAATATCACCTCAACGAAACCCATCCGGTCGAGTACATCGACATTAGTCAGGACGCCAGCGGCGGAGTGTTTCAAGCCTGGTTGCCTCTACATACCGACATTTTTGTATGGCTCATTTTAATCTCCTGCTCCTGCACCGCTGACTGTGACCTGAATGCCACCACGATCAATCGATCTTTCTCCGTCCCGACCTGCAGGCTAATTATAACTTGTATGATCCCAGTATAGATGCTAGTGATGTCCACGACATCATTTTCCGTGCTGATGTGAGTGCACTTGATGTCATATACCTATCTGTCTGATGATGTCGTTGCCCGAAGAGCATAATATCAAGGGGTGACACCTTCATTAACCAGAGCTATCATGGTCGTGTAAGAGACTGGGACGGGCTTATTTTACTCGTTAGTGTCGCTGTATGTCCAATTCCCATTTTTGGTCATTCGTCCACTAAATTTACACAACTGCCCTCGCATAGACAGACACGGAGCCCCCAATGCTGTTCTATGGTTACATTCACGGTGGAAAGAGTATCGTGGGTAGATGGCGTGAAACTGAAACAGAAGTGGATGTGTTGAATCGATACGGCGCGTGTATTGTGATGAAGGTTGAGTGATTGTCTCAAGGAAAAAGCGAAAATGAGACACCTTTGGTGCCGGTAACTGACCAACATATTGAGATCTAGTACCGACCTAGTTCCAAATATTACATATTTCTTATTTTATTGATGAATGGTTCTTGCCTGGTTGTATAACGTTCTCAGGAAGTCTTCACGTAATCAGGGAGACAGACTTCGTCGTCCTCTGAAGTCTCGGCGGTCCCTTCAGTTAGCCACAGACGATCGACTTCGGACTAGGTCACATGATCGGTGGTTGTCAACAGCACCCAAGTCGTAGTATCGATCAGTGCGTCTTGTAGTGTGAGATAATACTATCTTGGCATATTGTTCATCGCAAGAGTGTGCCAGGTGCCGATAGTGGATCATGCGTCATGTACAGCATCACAGGACGAAGACATGTGCATCGAATGTTACGTAACTTTCCAGAATATTAGCTATAATGGCTTTTCTTTATTTTGTAGGTTCTACGGATTTTCAATTGATTTCATTAACTTTCGATGGTGAAAAGTACGATGATGTCACTGACATGCTTAATTCTACGACCGACGAAAGTCCATGGGTCTGCTGGCGATGATGCACCACTTCTGAAAGTGGAGACTGGCTAGTTGTAAGCATTCGTCGATTCTTTGGTCAGGGCTACTCGAGCCATCATGGTGAACGGTTCATCATTAAAACCTTCAGAGGCTTCTAGGTATCTATCAAGCAGACTCCAGTGTTCAGATCCTCAGGCAGGGTTGATTTCTGGAGGAACAAGTCGTAAAATCGATCCGTGCGTATTTCCTTTATAATAACTACACTTACAGCACTTTCGGGTTCGCAGGGCGAAGTCTGAAATTTACAAAATACTCCCAAAGTAGAAATGTTGTTGTAGCACAACCATTACATCAGTATATGACCCACAAATTTGAAGAAAGAATATAGCTATAATTTCATATAATTTTGTAGTTTACAAAGAGGTTTGTAGAAATCCAGTATATCAGTTATTGAACATGCAAACCTCCTTCTATGGCCTTGGTATTTCACAATCCTATTGTTATATACAATTCAACAATGATGTACTATGTAGAATTTACTTACTCTTATCATTGTTTCTGATAAAGCCAAATATAATGCATACAAGCACAGTGTAAGTGCAACCCCTGAAGCACTTGCTGAGGTTACTGAAGTCACACAGCCAAGGCTAGCAAAGGGGAAATCCTAAGAGGAAAACTTAGGATCCCTTGCTAGTGAGCTATGCAACCTATATACTCATTGTCTGCTTCTTACTTCCTCAACATACCTTACCCCTCAATTGGGCCCTGAGATATGTTGACCCTACAATCCATATCTGGCATTATGGCACTTGGGCCAGTGCCTCAGTCACTTGGTTTGGGACACCTTGCATCTGGACTGAGGGACTGCTGCTGCTTCACTTATTATCTGAATGTGCAGTTCAGCTCAGTAACAGTTGGTATGGATGAATCAGCTCAGGATCAATTCAGGTTGTGACATGGGTGGTCCCCTGACACAGGCTCCTATGGTATATTGGGATTTGAATAAGCTATTATCAACCATAGTTCATTTTTTAGGTACATATGATAATAGGATTGCACAATACCAAGACCATAGGAGGTTTACACATTCCATAGCTGATATATTCCACCACACTTGATATTTAAGTAAGCAACTAAGCCTTTTGCATGTTTGGAAGTTTTTGATTATATATCTAATGGTTTTAAAATAATCAGAATATTGTAATGTATGCTCTAGGATCTTGGCTATCTTTGAAAGAAGAATCTATCAAATCCTTGTTGAAATTCCTTAGATATGATTATTTCTTATCCCAGGTCTCATTTAAATGGTTTTGTTGCTGATGAGTTCAAAGCAGATAATTGTATATTATCAGTATTCATGATTTTAACACAGCCTCAATCCTTCTAGGCATACTCTCAATCAAGTTCTGACACACTTCAGCAGGTATTCTATCCCACTCAGCCTCCACTCTCTCTCACAACTCCAACATCCCACTTGGTCATGTTTTATACTCTTCCAACCTCCTTTTGATGTGTTCCCAGAGATGTTCAATTGGACTAAGGTCTGGAAGATGTGCAGGCCATTGTATAAGAGTGAATCCATGATTTTTGAACTATTCATGGGCCTTTTTTCAGGCATGTTTAAGGTATCTTGCTCAAAGATGATGTCCTAAGGAGATTTTCTGTAATAATCAAAGCTTTCTTGAAGTTCATCATCCAAAATATGGATGAAAAGATTCCCATCCATCCTACTATTAATCTTGCATGCATACCCAGGCCATCACAAAGGATGTAGCCCCACACCATCACAGATCCACCTCCAAACTTTACTGTACCCTCTACCAGTCTACAGTATCACTCAGCCCCTTCCCTTCCCTTTTCCAAGCCCATTTTATCTGACCCAAGGCAATTTATTTGAGTCTCATATGATCATATCACCTCTTCCAGTCATCCAGAGTCCAATCTTTGTGCTTGGTTTCAAAGTCCATGGTCTCTATCCTCTAGTTCTGTGACAGATGAGGCTTTTTCTTCTTTATCACTGCCTTCATCCCAGTTTTCCAGAGGTGTCTGTGCACTGTCTGTGAAGTGATTGGTTGGTTGGTAATAGTTTGGAGTGCTTTGGACACTTGTACCACTGTTTCAGCCTTCCTACAGGTATAAGCTTGACTGTATGGCAGATATTAGCTGGGTAATTTGACAGGACAACCACCAAAAGACTTTGGAAGGTCTTGGATTTGTTTAGAACAAATTTTTGAGATGGTACCAATGCCAACACCAGTAGAGGATATCTGATGAGTAGTTTGGCCATAAATAAGTATATAAATGACTATGTTGAGTTTAACAACAGAGAGAGGCTTCATGTTAAGTCCAGAGGTGAGGATGTAATGTCCAAATGTATCTGGAGGAGGTCCAAGCTATTGAAGTCAAACTCAGGATACAGAGTCAAGGGGACTTGGCTTCAATTTATGTGTCATGCCCTCCCATGTCATCTTGTCCCTGATATCAGAGGTTGGTCACAGAGAGGTTACAAAGAGAGGTTACAGAGGTATCAAGAGGGAGACTAAATCAAGATTTGAACTAGAGAACTATATATGGAGGTATGGGGGTTTATATACATGCAGAGGCCTTGTATTAAAAATGAACAATATAGTCTGATTGTGGAAAAGATAATATAATGGACTGTGGAGTTACTACAAGGGGGGAGTGTATCATGTGGAGCAACAGAACATAGATGATGCAAGGAATGATGGAGGCAGTGACATGGAGATGTCTATGTCAGATGTGATGTGATGATAATGGTGGCAGAGTAGGATGTCATGTGCATGGAGATCACATAAAGAACTTGGAGTGGACATGTTTATTGCAGAGTGCTCCAGAGGGGTGAATATGATTCAGAGGTGACTCAGAGGTGGATGATTAAGGGCACTAAAGTAGACATCTATCAGAGGGGATCTGGGATCTAACATCTCACAGAATAATATGGTTGAAGTTCTGGAGTTGTTGATACTTGTTTGTGCCATTTGAACTTTTTATATAATAAAAAGATTGACCACATGGATGTCAGATGTTGGTTGACATGCTTACTGTAATCCTATTACTGACAGAAAACCTGCAAGTTCACTGGTACTGGCAGGCACAACTTTGAGAGAGTGGAGAATGTTAAAAACTGTTTAGTGTGGATTTATGCTTGGGAAAGTGGTTTTTAGGAATGGTTTTACTATCCTAAATAACTACTGGAATACTATTTCTGTAAGGGCAACCTCACCCTGGTACTGACAAAGGAGCACATAGCTCATCAGACACTAGTGAGGGGGGTCCAGAAGAGAAAGAACTGGAGGACCCCCCTGGCTAAGCAGCTATACAGTACCTGCCTATCCTACTACATGTCTGAGCCTAAACATAACTAACTAAAATAATAATTAGCTGCTGGGATAGGGATAGAAGTAGAGATTCAGGGGATAATAAAGGAAATAAAAGAAATAAAAGAAATAAGGGGCTGTCCCCTGACAATTTCTAGTGCTAGGCTATTCTGATGTATAGCCAATACAGCACTTTAGTACTATTTCTGAGGAGATAGTTATTAGTCTGGATATATTGTAAGAGCTGGAGAAACACAAGCTCTGTGTTTCTGTGGATGAAAATTTGGGAGAAATATCAAAAAGTAGTTGACAACTTATCTGCAAAGTCACAGACTCAAATAATGAGTGGTTACTTCATCATCAGGAATGTGGCTAAGCACTGAAAACAGTAAGTGAGAGAGAAAATTTTCATAGACTACTATTCTGTCTGTAAAACTGGTAATTTTTTATAAATGAAATATACCTCCAATTTATATGAGAGATAAAAATAGAATAAAACCACTTTGAGATGAAAATGGTGAACTTCCATATATGCACACAAGTCAAAAATAACCACATATACAGGACCTGACCTATTGAAGATAGTATAAACTGTTGGATACTTTCCCCCCATCTTTTTGTATGTTTTGCTCCACTTTTTTATAGTCTCTCTCATAAGTAGCCCATGCAATTCAAGTCTGATAATACTGAATGGTACTGGTAGGTGCATATATGTACCAGTTTGATACTTTCTCCTTTTTTTTATTTTTATTTTTAATTCCATTTATTATACTACCACCTTGGTGCAAACCCTATATAGGCAGTCTCTACCTGGAACATGGAATAGAGTAATCAAGGTATTTTACATATCAGAGTATCATAGTTACCAAAGTAAGCCAGAGTATGCTGGCACTAACATAGGATACTTCCTGCAGTACCTGCCTAATCATCTTAGATACCCATCAGTACCAGTTAGTTTCAATAGGTCTTATAAATCAGCATGGAACTCCAGGAGCCTTGTAATCCTAACACTTATTAATGCCTATCAGTGGGGTAAACCAGTGTAGTAATTACTGCTACAGATGGGATGGGGGATGGTTTGAACAAGGTTCTTCCTTTGCATTATCCCTTAATGGGCACTTGGTATGGGTTAGATCCACCTGTACTAACCTGCCTCCCAACTTTCTCCTTGATCCTGAGGTCTCTACCCCTCATAGTATTCATACATTTGTATCTCCAATACTTGTGCTTCTTTTCTCATATCTATATTCTTCCAATAGCCCTTTTCCCATACATTCTGTCCCCTCAGCTCTACTACTACCTGCACACTTGTTCTCTGGAACAAGTGCCATTTCAATCTAATATAAGTAAATCTGATAGAAATTGGAGATAATCCTCTGGAATATGATACCTTTTGTTCTCCTGTTTTACTCTTTTGTTTTTCCTTGATTCCCACCCATATATCTACTATGATTCTATTTTATGCTTTGTTTTGGTTTTTGTAACTATATAATAACACCTATTTTTCTCTTTACATTTATAGCAGATATACTATCTGGACTAGTTGAATAAGACATGTTATAAAACTACTTAGTGGGTTATTTATGTGTGTGTGAGAGAGAAAGATGGATAATTGTTTTTTAGAAGGGATTCTACTATGGAGAATGGCTACTTTAATACTATCTCTGTTGTTAGATTATTCTGACATACAGTGGCTCAAAAAACTGACCCAATGTTTTAGAAATTATGGCTATATGGTTAATATGATTGGCAATAAATTATATAATATCCTGAAAAATACTCTCCTGGAAGCTATGGCATAATAGCTACAAACTGAGCCATATATTATTTATTTTTATCTAGATTTGATACCAGAGTCGATATTTTAGAATGGTCATTAACTGGGTTAGTTTTTTTTTGACAAACTAATTTCTAGTTTTCTTTGTTTTAATGGGCATGATGAAAAATTCTGAAAAATATCACATGACCTGTCACCACTGACCACTTGTCACAAAAGGTTTGAGCAGTCATACTCCACATTTATCTGCTTCTTTAACAATGAAAGCCATTTCTTCTGCTAATAAGCTAAATGTCATCTCTCTCCTCTTATCAGGTCATTTTATCAGGAAAGTAGAGTCTATTACAGGCATAGGTAAGTCAACTGTGGGCAGAATATACCAAAAATTGGAAATAGACAAGGATAACCATAAAAGAGGCAGGCCATCCATGCTCTCTCCAACTGATCAGAGAAGGATTGTCAATCAAATTACTACTGGCAAACTATACAATGCTATCCAGGCTACAAAGTATATCAACACCATCATTCAGAAGCCTATCTGTTCACAAAATGTCAGGAATGAACTGAAAAGGAACAATCTTAAGACAGTAGTCAAGACAAAAAGGCCATTGCTTAGGGCAGGTAGAAGAGATTGGAGTTTGCCTTCTATCACCAGAACTGGACCATTAAGGACTGGAAGAGAGTTATATAGTCAGATGAGACTAAGAGTAATGTTACATATAAATGAGAGATTCCCATCATTTATATAGTTAAAATAGCAATAAAAAAACAACACAAAAATAATACTTAGACAAAGAACACAGACTCTCTTAGTTAGTATATGCATGCAAGACAGAACTCCTTATTGATCCAAAGGATCCCCAAAAGAAAGCAGAGCTTTTGATTTATTTTCCATAGAGCTACAGTAGTTTACATTTTTCATGACTATAGGGATTTGCCCCTGGGGTGATAGGCACCTAGGCAGTTAAGGGATAGAAAGGATGGAACGGAGATAGGGAGCCAGTCTGGAGCAATGGAGAGAGCAGAGCTGACAGAAATCTAAGAGAAATGGATATAGAATGGAATGGATAAGATCCAGACTGAATGGAACCAATGGAAAAGGAAAAGAGAGCACATATATATACTCACCAAGACTGTCTGCCTCATTGGGGCCATCACACATGACTTAGATACAGGAGAACTCAAGAGAAACTAAGAATAACAAGAAAAAAGAAGTGTAGAGCATTTTCATATATTTTTGATCAAAAATGGAGGGCATATACATGGCACAATAATACATATAGCATGGAGTGCTGCCACCCCTGTCCCAAAGCAGTCTTATTCCCTTTTTTGCTCACACATCATTAGTATTGCAACAATGTATTGTAGGGTGTATATTTAATTCACCCTCATATCAAGCCAAATATATTTTTAATTGATGGTTTCTCTAATATTTTTCAGATAAAAAAACTCTCAAATTATCCATGACATTTTTCAGTTTTTTATTTTATTTTTACACTAATTTTTTG
>QFEC01006800.1:14834-39579 GCA_003316585.1 Gomphus bonarii
AACAAAAAAAAAAAAACACAATAGGTCAAAGAATGAGTCAGAATCGTAGGTTCTTGTGGTCCAGGTGTGCGCGTGCGTGCGCGTGCGTGCGCGTGGGTAGTGCGGGTGAGTGCGGGTACGGGTGCAGGTTGCGGGTGAGTGTGAATGTGCGAGATCGAAGGGTGAGGCATGTGAATAACCGTGGGTGTGGAGGTGGTTGTTGCTATGCCGAAAAGGTTAATTGTGAGAGTCGTGTGCGTGCGCGAGCGTTAGCGCGGCGTTGGGTTTCGGCCTGGAGAACATCGATATATTTATATTATAACACCCGAGAGGGGGTAATCGGGATATGCTTACGTGACGGATCATAATGAGCTTGGCCATCGACAGTGGCGGTCGCGACTCGAGTGGTACAAACCCAGGATCTGCCAAACCAAAAAAAAAAAAAAACACCAGGATACGTTAATTTACTTCACGACGTGCGACATGGGGAGGAAAGGCAGCAAGCAAACACCCACCCGCCGCAGACACGGTGCCCCACCATGGCGTGACACGCTTGTACACGCACAGACTGCCGACTTCTAGCCCCGCACCGTGTGCGTGTGTGTTCTGGAGCTGATGAGCGTGGGCATGGGCGTGGGCGTGGTGGTGGGATTGTGCGGATGGGGCGGAGGCGACGAGTTGGACGGTGCCGAGGACGGCGAGCATGGATGTGCAGAGCGAGAATGCGGCGAGGAGGACGGGGAGCGAGAGGTCGAGCGTGAAGAGGTGCATCGCGGTGCAGGCAGTGCAGGCCAGGAGTGTCGTCGTAGGGGCGTCGGCGGTGGCGTTCGTCGCTATAGCGTCTGTGTCGTCGTCGTCGTCGTCGTCGTGGGGTGCGCTGTTCACGCTCGTTGAGGAGGAGAAGGGTGATGAAGGAACAGAGGAATATGAAGGAAATTTCAAACCTATTATCTGATTGCCAGTTTGAGTTCAGCCGAGCCTTGGTCGCGGCATTTGCCTTTAGGCTCCCGGTGAGCCGCCTTGGCACAGGTCACGCGAATTGCAAAAACATGGTCATTATTATTATGTAAAATTCAATTTCCGGCGGGTGCTGACGTTGAGAAGTGAGCAAAAGTGTACTGGCAAGTACTTGCTTGGGAGGTCGGGCTATCGGTGTGAACCCTTGACTTCGCGGAGTGCCGTTGTCGATCCTAGGCGCACACAGATCAAATCACTGCTATCTCTCGGCAGATCGCCGTGCAATCCCTTCCGACATTGGACAACTGTAAGCCAACCAAGAGAGATGGAATGGATGCCCCGCAGTACTACTTGGCTGCGCCGTGCCAATGCGCAAATGGAGGCGACTACGGGCTGAGGGGCTATTCCAGCCTCAAACTGCGTAGTTGCGCCACTCGGCACATCGATCGTGATGGGCGATGACGATGACCAGTGATGATGCGGCCCTGGGCAATGAGGCGGTGTCACGAAAGGCAGAATCAATGCACACCGCAGTGATGTCATCACGTCATCCTTTTCCTCTTTTCGTTGGATGTTGTGAAACCATCGAATCATGAAAAGAAAATAACAATCTTACTACATTTCTGATAACCCCCGCCTTATCCTTAAGCAATGCTTACCAAGCAAGCACCGCTTAATACACATGGTCATAAGACCTCGATCGGGGTTATTCGCCGCCGGGGTCCGGAAGCCGGTAGTCCGTCTCATTCGAGGAGCTGGTTATCACTCAAAGAAAGAAAAAAATAAAAAGGCCTTAGTCATCAGCATCGCACACCAACCAGCCGCATCGCAAGTGATAAAAGAATTAAAAGAGGATAGGAGCAAGAACATGCAAAATCGGACCAAAGCCCCTCCCGGCCTGGAATCAAGGCAGTGCTATTGGATCATAATATCTGGTCACCAACTTTGAAGTTATACACCCCAGTCTTATGTATCTGCGAGAGAAAGCAACCAGTGGACTCAGTCTTATAAGCTTGTTGAATATTACTCCTTTGAAGTTTCCTGGCAGTCTTGCAAGTCGTGCCTCAATGGTCTCCTCTCGTAATCTACTCGTAATCATTGCTACCGAAAGCCGGAATGAGTCCCTGTGCAGGGACATTAGACTCGTAGCAGGTGCTGGAAGAATGATGCAGATAGCGGCACAACACCACAACAGACTTCGGCACATTGGAAATGGCACCGCAGATCGCCAGAGAGAGATTGTGAGAATAGATTCGAGATTGGTTTGACCATGAGTGTTTTGACACACAGAGTATGAAAGGCAGTGAGGTGGCACCATAGGCTGAATAAAAGGTTATAAGTTGTCAGTATGTCGAGCCCCAAACCAGGTGATATAGGAGTAGAGGATTTGGAAATATATTTTGAAAAGAAATGAATGAATGAACGAATGAAGGCGATATCATGGCTAGTCATCGATCTATACAGTTCATACGGATGACCTTCAGGAGTAAATTACCGTAAAGTAAAAATTAAAATAAAATAAAATAAACCGTCTACCCACAAGGTGAATAGAACAAAAAAAATTCCACTTCAATATTCCCATGCTTCTTCAGCCTCTCGCCGTTTCCTTTATTTCGTGCCGAGCATCTCCTCTAACTGGAATATTCTTTCCAGTCACTGGCTGGTTGCTTTGAGCTCATGGGGATTTCAGGCCTGAGGAATTGAAGAAATTTGTACTGTTGACGATGATTGACCTATGTATAACTGTGCATAAAAGCACAGGATTTTCTCGAGTGATGATCGTCAAGGTTTCCTGTTACTCACTCAGAGATTGAAAATGCCATGATTTGAGTCTAGGCAGATATTACAGTTGCACGAAATTAATAAACCGACATATATAGCCGCATGCCCACTGCAGCCCACATCATAAATAAACTTTATTTCCTACAAGTGAACCAGTGAGCAGCATATCACATTTCCACTCCATACGTCTAACTAACACCCAATTTCACCAAGCCAATCCTCACTGTCTACGAATAAACCCATCAGGGACTCACTGGCCGTTTAGTCGTATACCACCCGAGTTCACACGGCACATCCAACAGCTCGCAGTCACCCCACCGTCCAACGACTGCCTTATCTTCTAAGGATCTCCGTTGTTGGATCACCCCCCATCCTGTATCACACAGACTTCATACCATGTCTCTAGGCCGAATATCAACCTCCATGCCCACTTAATCAAGAACCTCGAACCTTCATCCCTCAAGTTCGCCGAGAGAAGTCTTCTATATCACAAGACCCTGGGATACCTCCTATTTCCCGGATACCGGATACGGTACCTCCAACATCTCTTCGATCCCCATCCATCACCGTGTACACATCCCACCATGCCTATATTGCCCAAGGTCCAAGATACACTCATCGTTCAGCGCGGTCACCCACCCTCATATAATAAAGCCTCCCCGTCTACATCCCCCACACAGTGCATACTAATTCCTCCTGGAACCCCCTCGTCGCCGCTGCCCCACCTTACGCCACGCCGCGTGTAGCGTCTAACGCATACCTCGACTCGAGGATTTCTTCCATATATCCCGTCCTGCATTATTCCTGGAGATCCAACAAGTTACACTTCTTTTCGGCGTGCAAAGAAGGGGGTTATTTTTTTTATGAAGCCGCCCAAGTGGGGGCTGACCACCTATTCCTCAATTCCGACTACGACGAGCAAGTTTAAGTGCGTGGCGGGTTCAGGAGACTGCACGTTCCGTGATAATGATGATGGTGATAAAGATCGTCGTTGTCCCGCCAGATATCCAATTCCGGCCATGTTTGCGCTGGGAAGGATGGCTTCAAGGCGGGGAAAATATATATATGGGAAATGGCAGAGGGGGTTCTTCTCTTTTACCAATGTTATTGTCCTGCCCCGTTCAGCTGCAACGGTGTCATTTAGCTTTTGATGAGGGTATCCTCGATAATTTCATCGGAAACAATATTCACGTGAGCATCTCTCTTTCCTTCTAAACAATTTTAGTTGATTTCTTATTCTAGTGATATTACATACTACGTGCAGGATCAAGCTTTCAGCGTTAGGATACAAAAGGACGGCAATGGAAACAGCGCAGGAAGGAGACGGGGCGGGACAGGAAGGGGCCAAAGAGGAATGAACAGTAAAGAGGACCAAAAGGAAAGGGCGAGAGGCGAACAACGTCAACAGAAGAAGCAACGCACCAGCAGGATCAACAAGAGAGAAGAAGGGTTTTTTTTTAAGCCGCTCAAGTGGGGGCTGGCTGACCTAGAACCTATTCCTCTATTCCGACTACGACGAGAACTGTGCTTGCATGGCGAGTTCAGGAGAGTACCCGTTCCGTGGCGATGATGATGACGATGGTCGTTGTCCCCCGGTCAGATATTCAGTTCCTGCCATGCTTGCGTTGGGAAGGATGATTCCAAGGAGGGGAATATATATATGGGAAATGGCGCAGGGCCTCTTCTCTTTTTACCATCGTTACTGTCCTGCCCCGTCCAGCCGCCAGTGTCGTTCGGCTCTTGATGGGGTATCCCGGATAATGTCATCGGAAATAATATTCACGTGAGCATCTCTCTTTCATTATAAACATTATTAATTGATTTCCTATTCTAGGGAGATCCTTGCGGAATCAAGCTTTCAGCGTTAATATGAGCGCAGCGATCGTATTCAGGGTTGTACTTCTCTCACTCTCTCTTGTTTATTTGTTTATTTATTTATTTATTTATTTATTTCTTCTTTGCAGTGATGAATACGAATCCTGGGGCCATGAGCATATTCTCATTGAGAGGTGACCATGAAATATGGCGCTCCAAAGGAGCGGTCTATAATAAGTAGCTTGCACTGAGCGCGCTGATAGTGGAATATATCCAGCGACACATCGCACCTCCAGTTTTACTCAATATTCTGGAAGTGTGGATGAGAACCTGCCATGATGGAGTGACATGTTGCCGTGAAGAACAACCAGACGGCTGAACCGATCCAGAGCATAAACGGTGTTCCGACACATCATGAATAGTGAAGAGAAAGAAAACGTTAACCACGAGCCCGTGAAAGGCAGAATCTGGTGGATAAGCAGATTTACATCAAACTTTTTTTTGGTGACGTTTACAGTACAAGCGCGAAACTGACTGACGAGATGGAGAGAAGGAAAAATGGGTTAATCCTGTCTCTTCTAACAGCTGCCCCGAGAGACGATATCACAGCGTTTTTATCGTGGTCTCGCCAACTTTTCTTTTAGTAATTGCCTCGCTGGTTGGGGTTGCCAAAATTTAAACTCCTGCACCAATGAGGATACGGTACGCGTGTATGATTTTGATTGGAGGCGATGGTGCGTATGTCGCATTGCAGAGGCCAAATGAAACTTTGCAGCATCGGCGTGCTTGAACAACAACATAGGTAAACGCTCTCGAGCAACGAGCATGGTGCTCTACTTGTAACTCACAAATATTTGTAATGCCACCTTGCCCATTTCTAACCCGTCAAAAAGGTCACCGGAACATTATCCAGAAATGTCATGCTACCGAGCACCCTCAGGTTCAAGTGTGGCCCAATGCATTCATGATCCTAGCGGTGCGTACATATAGGCGAGAATGACCATTCACTTAACGTGGTGAGTTTGTCCTAGAAAATGTCGTCCATCTTTTGAGCAACACGCAGGCCTAGAAGATGCAAAGCCCCACATCATCATAACTCCATGCCAGAAATGATCCAAAATTTTGGCAGACCCACTGGTGTAGAGAACTCGCAAGACATGTTGGATTGTTTAACTCCACATACTATTCAACCTCTAAGTAAAAGTCTTCACAAGATAAGACAATTTACATACAGAGCTCTATGAGTAGTATTGACAATTTGATAAGTACCCAACATATATGACACATTTGTCTTCACTTGATAAGTCAACCTGAAAGGTTACCCAAGTGAACTAGATGGTGAAGTGGTCAACACTATAGTATATGCTATAGCCCTAGGTTCAAATCCTGGTCTGGTCATTCTGTTCATCTAACAATATGTTCAGTCTGAGGTTATAAAATTTCCTTTTTTGGCACTGGGACCTCCTCATCAAATGTGCCAAACCCAAGCTGAATGTCTTGATTTATTTTATCCCTTGCTGCAAGGCGAGTTATCGAGGTTTTTTTTTACAGCTCTGACAAAATCGCGTGTCTGGAGGAGAATAAAACAAGCTTGAAATTGAAGTTGTGAAATGCAAAAGATAGAAACGTGCCTTGTCGTCTGAATCGGATATTGCTCTGTTTCCCAATCGAAGAAATGACTGATGTATGTCGTGTCGTGTTGCAGGAGAAGAGTATTCTCAGGGAAATTTATGCACCGTAAGATTGAGACTGTCAATTCATATACTAATGAAGCTCTCAATAGTCTCTGTCTTTAAAAAAAGACACAATATGGATGACTCGAAGATTGTGTAGAATAGTGATGGGATTAGGGTAATTATTGTATTATATCTGAGTTCTAATAAATAAGCACCCTTGTGGATGCTTGCTATGCTCCACCATCTGTGTATGAGTCTGTGTTTGAGTTTGTCAACACATCCTTTATTACTTTAACAAAGATTGAATGTAATTGGGATAAATATATCTAAAAGGGGAGTATGTGTGTCAATTCGCTTCCCAAGCAAATTTTCAACCAGATGCTGGACAGAAGAAGCCGTCACGCGATTCAACTTTGGTCCGAGGTCAGTTTGTAAACATCACAAGCATTTGAGAACTCACCAGTGCTTTGTAAAGGGCTTTGTAAAGTGCTTTGTAAAATGCTTTGTAAAATGCTTTGTAAAAGATGAAATGTAGTTTGATTGGAAGATTAAGATCTGGAGGGTCTGTTGTCGAGATTGAAAAACTTATGAGCCATATGTCAGTCACTGGTTTGCAAAGAGAACATTTCTCTGCAACAATTTTTTGTGTGTCTTCACCTCCTTTACTTCAGAGAAAAACTATATTTATATTCATGTTCATATTAAATAAAAGGTCATTCTAAATTGGTCGCCGTGCTCTTATGCCGTTCCGATGGATTTCAGCGGAGCTCCGTAGTAGACAAGTATTTTGATCTGAGTCATGGACAATAATAATAATAATTTTTCCGAAGCTGCACGTGTGTCGTGATCCGGGGCACATGTCAAACTTGCAAATAGACTCAGATTTCCTTGTGAGAAAACATTCACTCTAAAGATCTAACAAACTTCGATTCTGGATATGTGACTCATCCAGTACTTATTTAAAGTGTTTTTTTCAACTCTCGCTCGAGGAAGACTCCGCATTTGGAGTCAACGACAAGGTGTCAATAGTAGGCAAAGATATCTATGAGTACGTTTATGAATCTGCATGCCACTACTAATCAAAGGACCTATTCCGATAATTATCCGTCCCTAGTACCCGATTCTTTTGGGCCGTAATCATTACGACGATCGAAATAGGTTAGGCACCCGTAGACCCCTCAATCGCTGCCACAATACCATACGCGGCACCCGCTGCGCAGCCACCTACAAACAACATACTTATCGCACCCCACATGTATCCGCGAGCACCGATCCCGGCACCAGTAACGTGGGCCTTGACAGCCCCAAACATGAGTAATACAACACCCGTGAGTATGCACGAGTAGAACAATCCCTCCTTGGCGTACGGCGTGAAGAAGTAGGGAAGCAGCGGGATGATGCCGCCGATGAGGTATCCCATGCCAATCGTGAATGCTGAGATATACAGACGGCGTGTTGGGACCTCCTCTGTAAATTTTATGGTTCATCGTTTCAATGTAATATCTTGGTATTGTGGAATGTAAATTACGTACCGAGCCCTTCCCCAAATTTCAGTAGAAAGGCTGTCAGTCCTACATCCTTACTCCATCGCAGTCCGCCTTCCTCTTCCCCAGCCTGCCCGCCTGACGCGGCACCACCTCCGACACCGTTCGAGTCTACCTCGACCTTGCGGAGACACTGTGCGACTTGTCTGCTCAATTTCTCATCAACACCGACGGGGCCCAGCACAGCATGTACTTCACGCTCCATCTCGCCCGCGCAGGACCGTAGCACGCGGTTGGAGGTGTGCTTTTGGAGGAAGCGGTAGTGGTCTCGCTCAGCTTGCGAAGCGACTTGAAAGTATGAAGAAATTGCGTGAGCTGTGAGAAAAAATGACGTATGGCTTGAAAGGAGACGCACGAAAGCCGCCGATGCCCATTGAGATGGCCCCCGCGATAAGTTCGGCGACACCACCTACTACCACAAGTCGAGATTCTCCGAGACTCGAAAGACCAGCTGTAAGTGCGAACGGAACCGTGAGTCCATCCGAGAGTCCAATAACGCTGGGTGACGCATTAAGAGTCATGAGAGACCCCCCAAAATGCTGATGACATACACATCGCGGATAATATCTGGATCAATGAGCTGTCTGTCGTCGTCGTCTTTTAGATCCTTGCAACATATTCCATCTGGTCTTCCATGTCTGTCGCATTTAATCGGTAGGGGTGTCAAGAGTGATGTGTCTGTGGCAGAGTCGATAGACCACACCGGGGGCCTGCTGTGGTTGTTTGCTTGACTGTGGTTGTCGGCACCAGGGCGTCGTGGTAGAGGCAAAGAGTGTGGGACCGCTGCGGTCGCTGCAGAGTCAGGATGTGCTGTGGCTGACATTACTGGAGCACTTGTAGGAGTACGGACTGGGTGTGGTGAGGTGGGTCTCGGGCAAGAGACAAAACGATCGACTTATGCCACTATAAGTAGTCCCAGCAGGTTTAAGTGGAGCCAGGATATTTGTCACGCGCTTGTGACAGGTTGTTGTGGCCCGAACGTTTCTATAATTAACATGCCAGCTAACTTTGCTATAGCCCGGTTGGCATCCTCCAGCAAGGCAATACTTGGATATATCTATTTGAACCTTGATAACATGTCAACATTCTTCCGTTCAGTGTCGCTGAATGGAGATTCTTCGTGCTTGGGATATTTCGTGCTTGGGATATGTACAGCAAGGTACGTAACTCGGGCGGTGAGCCATTCGCAGGTACAGACCACTCGGTATGCAAGCTTGGATGCAACAGAACCGGAGAAGGGATTTATTACCAAACAAATAGGAGATCGAGAATGTGGTATGGCGATAAATACGGGAGAAGGTGGGTTCATGCACAGCTTCAGAAACAGGCGCGGTACATCATGTGCTACTCATACGTCACAACGTGCAGGATGTCCCTCCTAGACTCTTTTCGATACTGCCCTTGCCAACGTATGATATTCTTTCTAACAATGCGGCAGTACTGGAACCTCGAATGAGGACTTATACATTTTACCTACTCCATTCCACAACTATCTTTCTATACATTGGTATCACATGAGAAATAACTAGTATTGTCCGAATGCGTGAAAAGAGAGACCATAGATTTGGTAATGTGTAATATTACGGCGCAGTATCACGCTATGGCTGTACATTGCCACTTTCTGGCCTGATAAATTACAGCTCAAACGCTCTCCGATAATAGTCTCGCGGTTCACCAGACTGGGAACAGACAATGATATCGTATCAGGAATGTCAGCATATTTTGAGTGAGTTACTTTGGACTGCGCCTTTATGCTTGATAGGGTACAGATACCTCAGTGATTCTTGTTCTGGCCCTTTATAAGTAACAAAATTGCTTGAACACCCAACTCAGGAGGGTCAAAGGTCAAAGAACCCGAATCCGTTGGCGCTACTGGCTCAGCATTAATCGAAACCACAACCACCAGCACAACCCGAGCGTTTTTCGGTGTTAATAAGTGCGATGCGACATAAAGGAACATACTGTAGCAGTCACATGACTGGACCAGTCGAAAGAATACATCCAGTGATTTGTCTATTCACTTCCAATGTCTACTCCACATAATTCGTCTGGTCAGTTGTCAGTTGTAGAAACTTGACAGGTGGACAAAGATTAATCATATGGTATTTGAACATGGCTGGCTGTCTGACTCAACCCTAAGGGAGTTTGGGTGCAGAGAATCAGAGAATGCCTTAGCCCAGCCCAGTCGGGCGCCAAATGTGACGAATGATGGGGGCAATGGAAACATACCTTGACTTGGCAAATGCCGTTCCATGGTCACCAGGAGAGAATTACAGCATAGTGGGTTGAGACTGCCTATTGTGTGTCCCACCAAAGATGCACCCCAACAACTCAGGAAGTGGTGCTGGGAATAAACAAATCCCTGAGCAACTCGATCCGAGTGGGCGCGTGGCATGTGAATAGATCAGTGGTAAGGACTCACAACCTATGACTCTCCGTGGCCGGTTCTGAGTAAGCATGAGGTCGTCAGTAGTATTACTGGTATGAAGTAAAAATAAATTCTTGGTCTCCCCCATCTCGTCATCTGCAAGTAAGAGGTCACCCAGGGATCGGTGACTTGGTCTGACTCTTCAGATTGAACTAGAGCTTGGAAAATCAGCACTTCAGCTCTCGTTCTGGCACGTTTATACCATGATTTCAGCAGCAAAGGTATTCGTCACTCCTAGAGACGCTACATGACAACCGAATCTTTGGCGTTGTCGGTTTGGGAGCCGGTGAAGATACATCAGTAGGACAGGAATGTACTCCCTCTACGTGTCGTCCATTTTTAGAATCTCCAGAGAATTCAAGTGAACCCCAGAGGAGTTGGACTCATTTGAGAATGTCCCCGGTTTCCTGGTGAATTAGGAGAAGACGAGTGAGTGGCTGGCCGCAATTTGTGAAGTGTTAAACCTTGACCCACCCATGGCATGGCATCAGTAACCGGTGCATCACCCGGCGGCTCATCGCAACCCACCAAATCATGAATCATGTGGTGCACTTTGACTGGTACCTTCTAGAATCATTAGCCCTGGATGTGGGACAAGGTTAACTATTTAGAATAGAGAGAGTAGCACATAGTGCTCTCTAATAGGTACGTACACTTCCCAGCAGTCCAAAACTGCACATTTACGACCAAACGTCAAGTAACAATAGGCACGCCTCAGGGTGAATAGACGACCTGAAGACGACCTGATCGTGTAACATATATAATCACAATCATAAAAGACGCAAATAGTCAAGAAGCTGGATGAATCATTGAGCGTAGGGATAGGATATTATAAAGCTGGCACTTACGACAGCTTGCTTGTAACCATGTGTTCAGTTACACAGAAATCCACAGGGTAATGAGATCAATACTTGTCAATTATTGGTCGAAAGGTACTTGAAGGGATCGTCATTAAAGTTTCCTTGCTCAAAAATTTGAAGATCATCCTGGCGCTCTTGTTGCAAGGAATCATTTGATCTGGTGAATCGCACATTGCAGAGCCAAGGAAACTCGTAGACGTGTCTACATGGGCAATGGGTAGATTAGAGAATTTGGATAGCATATAATGATTAGCCAAAGAGGAACGATTATTTGACTCCGCATCCATTTGAACAAACAAGGTATGGTGCTTCCTTTCATCATGGTTCATGCACCCACACCGGGACTACTCTTGGATGACCACAATCATTCATCTCTATGCGGAACTAGGTTCAAAAACCCACAAACCCACCACTGCCCTACTCCAACCAAATGTAGGGTGAGAACTCATTATAGTCGAGGCTTTGGCCTCAGCCAGAGTGCCAACAAAACTACATATCGACAGGCAAAATCCCAGATCACATACTGCAAAGACGGAACGGAATGCCTGAGTCCTGCAATCTTTGGGTTAGGAGGGTGTGTGTGCGACTGCCAATAGGTCAAGCATGGCGATGTGGGTCTGTCAAGATTCCAATGAGATACTTATGATCTAGGGGGTTCGGGGGCAGGATTATGAATGTTATGTCAACAGAGTCGATGATAGATGTCGACATCGAGGAACCGGGGCGCCATGGAAACTTTGGACGGCAGGTTAAACCATCTAGCCTTCTATTAATGCCCTAATTCTTGTCTTTCGCTGAGGTATGCAATATCAGTCGCATTGCTACTATCTTACCTTTCTTGTGATAAAATATTTTTCACTTAACCAGGATCCGAGCCAGCCCTATCTCTTACACGAATAGAGGGACACATCGAGATATACGAACCTAGAGGACGGACCATGATGATAGGTCCATTATTTACGCAATGTGAGCATGTTCAGGTCTAGAAAAGATGTTGAACTGAAATACAGGCTTTGTTCCTAGCTTGAGAAGAAAAACTGTTGATCGAGCGAGTCCCAACAATGTCAATGATTATTGGATCAATTTTGATAGCCTGTCGAGAGCTTGGAGTGTTGGTATTTATATCACCTAGAACCCCACCCCTCGATTTTAATAACACACTGGGGTTTTACTTTGGTGCGCGAGGTATGTTCTATCATCTGACCAGTTCTTTGCTCAACTGCAACTGATCAACTGGTTTAGGGGCCCACCACAGCGAACGATACAGTATGTATGATCGGTGCCGCCCAACACACGCATTAAACTGCGTGTGGAGGCCGTCACATATGCAAATTCACATGCAAACTCACGTACTGTCCTATCATACCTTGACGACAATTCCATTGGTTCACCAGCGATTTCTGAATGGTATTATGCTACCTTTCCTTCCGTTCGATCGTGAATGGTTGAGTTTGGATGGAACGACGATTGACGTCCATGGCAGCCTTGGTTTATCTTGTACTTCAACCTGAAAAACGTCGAGAAGAAAGGCGGTTTCATATACATGCTACTGCTGCACGTCTTGGAAACATACCAGTACTCTCATGGAGTGAAATATGACACCACCAGACTAACTCCTAGAGAAACAGGAACCTGGGCCAATGAACCCATGGTTACAGAAGGAGGTTTTACACGCAAGTGGGGTTGGCGTTCAGGAGGTGAGTGTGTCACAATTCTAGAAAGAACTACCATTGATATGCATTTCTGTTCTAGAATCGTGGTACGCTCAACGCCAAGACTTGGACTGGGGGGAACATCGCTCACTTCCTCTGTTAATCTGAGCTTCAACCTCCCAAAGAATGTCCTCTTACCGCCCTTATCTTCCTTTCCCGACCCCGGCTCAACTGGGTCTCATGAATACTAAAGGGATTTGGAGAGAGACAACGAATACACATACCACACATATAACTACACATGGTCTTAGAGCCATTTCGGTCACCTCGCTCTATAAATAAAAGGTTTAGTCGTAGACAAGGTCAACTTTTTCAGGCTCTTCGGGGATCGAAACATACGAACGCACTCACCAGGACTACTTCACCACACTTAATTGAAGAGCCCGCCATCATGGCAAGAGCTACACAGTCCCATACTCTCGAAAGCTCTTTGTACCATCTGTTTCAAACGTACAACATACCTGAGATCGTCCAGTATTCCACTGCCAGTGGTACACCCAACACTTCACATCCGATTTCATACCGATGACACCGACCCTTGGTTCTCGAAGGCTGTGATTTCGAAAAGTGGTTTTGGCATTGCAGTATTCGAGAAGTCAAGAGCTGAAAATCACAACTAGGGGCAACTTCAGTTGCACTACCGCACACAGGTTCTGCTCTCGAACCAAACACAACACGGTCCTTTGTACCATGTGGGCAAATGAACGCGGATGGGAATGTCGCAAACAAGGTTCACAATTCCTACCAGTTTCTTCAGGCGCTCATGACGCTCCGAGGTCTATTGACGTCAAAAGAGCCTCAAATTATATCCTCAAGAATACAATTCTCATATCTATTCATTCTGGTCCCGTTGGGATAAGGCCAGATAGCTCGTACTCTCTCTTCATTACCTGTCCTCATTTCGTGCACTAAATCCGAATCTATCAATTGGATGTCACACTTTATATACAATCGAGGTGTTTCAGTGAGTCCTTGACACTATTCAACTCGACACCATTATTTGTACTGACTGAATCTCTTTGTTGGTGCATAGGCATACAATGCTTTTGAGCCGACGTCTTGACGTCTGTCGAATACAATTGGAGCTTGTCGAATGGCAGTTATTTGCTCTGGCACAGAAAGGCTTTGTTACTGCAATACTTCCTCTCCGCAATATAAAAAAGCATTACACCAGGCTTAGTGTTCTCGTCTGGCCAGCGTCTAAGTATTTTTCGGTCTGCCTCTCCTGACTTCGCACTGGAAGTCTACGGGACAAGGTACCTTCAGCTTCCTTCCATGTGACAGCATATTTTTTACAACTCGAATTAAAGACAATTGTTTCAGATAAAGGCTGAGCTTTGCATGACATGGTTCATCAGAAAGTCCATCAGATGTTTTAAGTCTGGCAGTTTCCGCTCTATTCTGGTCAATTCATAACTGAAGAAAGAGGAATGAAAGATTATATGTATTATTTGGTACGGCAATTTAAGAAGACTCGTACGTAGGAGAAATCACCACAACGATCAACAGTCCGTGTTTAAAAGTCTCCACCTTTCATCTAGTCGCCTTTCTAAGGTCAGTGAACATCCACAGGGAGCGCGCTCGTGTCCCGCGATCAAGGTCAACGTCTAGGGCGGTGGTCGTATGAGTAGCTTAACTCTCTAGTAGTGACATGATTGTACTGACCTTCATTTAAATCATAGTCATCAAAGCTGAAGACCAGAGTTGGGTATCAGCGAAATATGAACGGAAGGGTCGTTCATAAACGAACTTTCCGGCGTTCTCAGCTAACACCACGTGAGCAAGAAACTGGATAACGCGTGGTAATGAGTAATGAAGTATCAGATATGGAATAAATGGATCAGAACTAAAATATGTACCCAAATCAGCGTCAGCTGTAATAAGTTTGATGTGCGTGTTCCTTTCATGAAGCCAGTTTACCCTAACGAGGAAAGGGTTGAAAAGCTGAGTGGCAAATCAACTTGAGGTCCAGTGCGTTAATTGCTGCATTGGCCTCTAAGACGCTTCCATGGGCAGCGCAAGTGTATATGTTTGGGACATAGTCTTAATAAGCACACCCACAGGAGCAATGATTTGAGATGCCGTAGCCATGCTATGTTGGGCAGTTGCTCCGAGTTCCATGTCACCATCCAAGGTGCTGATGTGAATGAGTCCTATACAAAGGGAAATTGGAGTCTATACTTGTTGTACGCAGCGCGCAGCGCGCCGAGTCACCAACGGGATTGGATCATCGTTATATGTTTCAGCAGAGGAGTGGATATCGTGCTGAGGAATGCATGATAGCATTATGACAAGTAGATACTATGGCGGCGGCACCGCCCTGCTAGCATCTTGCGAGTTCAGAATAATTGCGCACGCCAATGATATTTCTTAGTTCCCGATTTTGCCATAGCCAAGCTCCTGAAACGGTCACACGTGATCAAAAGTGCTCTATGTAGTCAAGAGCATGAATAACCTACCTGATATTATGCCATCGACGGCCGACGAAAGAATGATGCCATGAAATCTTGAAGCTAAAAAATGGGTGATGGCAATGTTCACATCACTTGTAGAACCACAGTCACACATTTGTATGCCTCGTCTTACATAGGTAGGAAAGGCAAAAACGGGAGTAAAAAAAAAAAATTACAGTCGCAAACAAATCTACCCAGTTGCCACAGGATCGCTAAACATGCGCTGCATTCAATCATGTCTGTTGCAATACCACGGCAATATGCATTTCCTGTTATAAACAAATCACAGAGTCATTTTCTTATTATTCAGTATATGGGAAATGAAATTAAACAAAAGAAGAAAGAGATTCAGATTATTCCCATCTCATTACAAATATTTTACTTGTATTTCGGATACATGGGACTTACCCAGCGGGGAAGTGCCCAAGTGGTGGAGGGGTGGAAAGAGTGGGATTGAAACAGAGGATTCTATTGGAAGGATAATGACAGGGGAAACAAAGGAAAAGCATAAAAACAGATATATATATTGATGCCACAGGGGACTGAAGTCAGAAAACATAAGGGAAAAGATGAACAGGCACATATATGCACTCACCAGAGCCATCCAGCACTTTTGGACTTGCACAGCATGGAATGCTCATAAGAAGTTCAAGGGAAAATAAAGGGAATAGAAATAAAATACTATTAAATAAATTAACAACTCATATCATCCTGGCAGTAGATACATGGATACCCTTTCACACATGAACATGGAAATCTGCCACTTCTATCCCAAACAAGTTGGATTTCCTTTCTTGTCATCACATTTGACAGAAAATTTCTACTGTGTATTTCTCATATAGAGACCCATTGGTCTATAGCTAGCAATCTAGTCTATATATATCATATACACTCCTTGTCCTCCTGGTGCTTTGCTAAAATTTCCCTGTTGCTCAGGCTGGTTGTTTGAGTTCAACACTGCTCAGATAAGTTGTTGGTAAAATATCAATGTTGCTCACAAATTTCTGAGCACACAGAAGAAGACTTTCCTTTTCTATAGGATTTACAAGATCTGTATGATCACAGGCCAACCTCTTGGCACCAGTGCCAAAGTGCCAGATTGGTATGCTACACTAGAATAAACAAGATAAAAACACATACCGTTGACTAACTCACAAACACAATAGCTAGAAATCATTTGATAAATATCTCTTAGATCCCACATGAGTCATCCAGAAATAACCACCCCTAATAACAGCCCTCACATGTTGAGAGGGTGTATTTGCTTGTGTGGTTGATGTGATCCCTGAGTCTTTGAAGTACAGACTATGAAACATGTCCAAGCTTTGCATGAAGGACTTCTATTAGAATACTGGCTTGTGCAGATGTAATGGATGGGGCTGAGGCATGGAGTGTAAGCTAGTATTGTTGGGCAAGTACTTGTCTTTTGGCACAGATTACTCCCTTATAACTGAGGATAGTTTGGATATCTGTGAAAGTAGTGGAAATGCCTCTTTCTCTTGTTTTTCATATAGAAATAAAGTAACCTCCAAGTCAAATGCATGTAAGACATCTCTGAGAGTAATTTTCTTTTTTGTTCCATTGTGGCTGAGACTATACCTATTCCAATATATGAGATATGTGTTGTGTTATTGGCTAGGTAGGCATTTTGTGGTGATGTTAATGTATAGTACTCAGAAAAGTCTGAGATGTTATGTGTGATGTGGTTGGAACACCCTAAGTCTAGTAGCCATTTAGTTTCACATGCAATATAGAATATAATGGTGTCATTGTCAGTGATAATGAAGTTTACACTGGCATTTCTGGGTACAATAAGTGGTATCTCTTCTACCACTGCATTTATGGTTGGTGTGACAGTTTTTGCATCTATTTCATTTCCTTTCTCATTCCCATTTCCCAATCTCTTTTGCTTGCTTTGCACTTCCTCCTTGGTGAGACTATGTACTTTGTGGAAGCAGTCTTTTTCCCAGTGGGCAGGTCCTCCACAGAAGTTGCAGGTACTCCTCATAGCTTTCTTGCTGGTACCAGGTTGGATAGTACTATTGTTTGCACTAGTACCTGGTTGTAGTACCTCAGAGAGAATATGTGACTGAATGTCAACTGTTGTCAGCATCTTGTAATTGCTGACATTAGTGAGTATGGTTTGTTGGACCACTTTATAGGTAGAAGGGAGGGCATGTAAGGGCAACTTTGCATGGAGGCTGTCTGTGATAGGGATGGTAGCAGGCTTGATACAGGATCTCAGCTCTAATGTTTCATCTACTTGCCATTTAAGGGGAATTTGGGGGAGAAGTGAAATGCCAAGGTATTTTGTTATGTTAACCCAGAGGTTGAGACCAGTATGGGGGACATATGTCTCATGTAGATGTTTCCAGCTCTGTGAGGGTGTTTCATTTTCCTTGATGGATGGCCAGATGGTCACCTTGATGGTGGGATATATCAGACCAAGGCCTTCATTGTTGCCTTTCCCAGTCATTGATTGCTTTGACTTCTGCTTCAGTTGGGGCAGAGGGTAGAGCAGCAGTTGGGCAAGTCTCTTTGCCTTCTGCAATCCAGAGGATGTGAGAGAGTTAGAAGGCATTCTTGATAGAGTAAGACTAGTCATCCCAATTAGTTCCATTGAACTTCTCAATGTGAGCAAGAAAATTAGATGCACTAGATACCATGGTATGATGAAGAGTATGCACATGAGTATGTGAAGGAACCTGTGAGCCAGCAAAGTAGAATGAGTGTGTGTATTCAAGCAGGGCCCATAACCTATTGTAAGTGCAACTAACATAGCATAAGTTCCAGTATGAAGACTAGGGAAATATAGCTATCTAGGTCACCCTTATATACATATCATGTTGGAGATGCAAAAAGATCAAAAGGGGATATCTATCTACCTCAAGAGTCACCACTGTCACTGGTGATTTGAGTGATATGGGACATTTCATTCACAACAGTCTCTAAAGAATTCATAATTTCGTCACCCCCATCTTATATTGGACCTTCCTCATATACACTCAAAGATAGTTTTATTTTGGTTACCAGGTACAGAATTGTCCAATTCAGGCATATGGCTATACAAAGCTCCCCTTACTAATCTAATTAGAAATCTCTATCTCTTCAAGACCACACCCTGGATTTATTTTGGAGGGGTTAAGAGGTTGACAAACTTGGCTATTTAATCCCCTTTGGCTGACTCTCCCTTCCTGCTACTTTCTACTTGTTATTTATGAGTGTGGTTTTTAGATGACTCATCTGTAATATAGGGAATATATATCTAGTAACTTCTTACTATTTTATTTATGAGATAGTTGATGGAATATTCTGTTATCCTGTCTGTTCTGGTCTAGTCTACCAGTCTGGCACTTTGGCACTGGTACTGGGAGATTGGCCTGTAGTTGTGAAAATGTTGTAAATGCTATAGAAAAGGAGACTATTCTTCCGTGTGCCCAAAAAATTATGAGCAACATTGATTTGATATCAACAACCTATCTGAGAAATATCAGAACTCAAACAATGAGCTTGAGTGATGATTCCTAATTAGGAGATTTATCAAAGTGCTGGGAGGACAAGGAGTGTATACAATGTATATAGACTGATTTACTATTTATAAGTCAATGGGCTTTTATATGAGAATCATATGTTGGAAATAATTTATCAAATGTAGTGATAAGAAAGAAATTTAACCTGATTGTGATGGAAGCAATGGATTTCAGCATTTGTGTGTGAAAGGATGTTATGGGCTATTATTTTATAGGATACTGTTTTCCCATCTTTTTATCTCAATTTTTTTTCCCCTTAAACTTCTTATAAGCAGTCCATGTTGTGTGAGTCTGAAAGTGGTGGCCCTGGTGAGTGCATATATGTGCTCATTTGTCTTTTTCCCTTATGTGTTCTGACTTTGGTCTCCTGTGGCACCAATATATTCCTTTCCTTGATCCTTTTCCATAGTTTCCCTTGTCCTTATCCTTCCAATAGGATGTTCTGCATTGATCCTGCTCCTTCCACTCCTCCACCACCTGGGCACTTCCCTGTTAGGTAAATGTCATGTACCCAAAATACAAGTAAAATAATTGTATAGGGATGAAGTGGAATTGGAATAACACAAATATTTTTGCCACTGTTTTTCTCTTTGATTTACTTTCATCTCCCTCAAATATACCCACTGTTCTATCTACTTTTGAGTTGTTATTCTGTCTTTTTTTGTTAACTAAACAAATAGGAAATATTTTTTGTGGCTTATTTATAACACTACTGTGACATATTTCATTATGAGGTATTTCTCAAAGCCCAGGCATATAGCATGTACCTACACATGGATGCATGTCACTCACCTATATATGCTGGGCCAAGGGTTCTGGCAAATTTACTGTACTCCAGAGATACTTCCTCATGTTACACACATAGTATGGGGGATGAACTCTCACATTAACTCATTGTTCAAAAGCCAACTATCTACTTTTCTACAGAAATTTATAGAACAGGGATTTGAAAAGTTGAAAGTCATTAGTTTGCAATACATTTTGAGGCATCAGGCTGGATTGCTCCTTTCCCACTACAATGAGAGATTCATATACAAGGTTCAAGCAGGTCCTTTCTGGAATAATGAGCAGCTCATGGTCATTCCTGCAGACACAGTGTTGGACTCTTTGCATTGGAATTACTGGTTTGAAGGTGCAGAAGACATTTGGGAGATATCAGAACAGTTCCATTCTGCGCATTTTTCTGGACCCTCTGTGGAATCTTGGTAAACTAGATCTACAGCATCTTTTCTTTACAGTTAACCCCTGTAAGCATTTCCTTTTCTGGGAGTTTTTCAGTAATCAAATCAGGTCAATTATCTGTTTTTATAGGACTCAAGGTAAGCTTCTTTGCTTCTTGAAGATCAAACATTATGATGTTATGCATCCATGGTTCTTAATTGGTCAACCACCCTGCACTACAAAAAAAGCCCTTGTTCTCAGAGGTGAGAGCATATATGCGCTTGTTCATCTTTTTCTCTTGTGTCTTCTAAATTCAGTCCTGTGGCATCAATATATACCTTCTTATGACCCTCCTCCTTTGTTTCCCCTGTCATTATCTTTCCAATGAAATTCTCTATGTCAATCCCACTCCTTCCACCCCTCCACCACTTGGGATGCTACTCCACCTGATAAGTGCTGCATACCCAAAATACAAGTAAAATATTAATTTAGGAATGAAATGGAATGGTAATTATTTGATATTTTTGCTATTCTTTCGTCTTTTTATTTACTTTTGTTTCCTGTGCATCTAGTACTTTATTTACCTCTGATTCTCTCTCTCTCTCTCTCTCTCTTTTTTTTTGTCTATTTACTAACTAAACAATAATAAAATAATTTTGTGGCTTGTTAATAACAAAAGATGTACTCAGGTTGTTGTCAATGGCAAGTGATTTGGTCAAAGTAATTATTTTCCCTTTGTAGTTATAAGCCTTTACATGTTTGTACTGCAGGTTCGCGCGACTGATCTTCGGGGATTTTAAGCGTGAAACGTTCGATCAATTCTTCGAGTTTTCAGGAGTTGTCGTTTAACTCACCTCACTTTAGACGTTATGTCAGCTTGAGCCCCGGATTCAACTGCTCTGTTTATGCACCGCGAAACGGACGCAGTTGAGGTGCGTGACCTGTGACTGAAAACTCGATTTTAGGCGTAGACCCATCCACACGTTCGTCATTATGCCCAGAAAAAGGTGAGCTTATCATATTTGCTTTTTAAAAATGTGACTGATGTTGGATCAGTGAATTTTCATATGGTGTCATCACATCATCGGTGATTTTCCTGCCGTTCGTTCTTTTACCCATGGAACTCGTTCGACACATATTAGAGATAGCAGCTACCCACCGTTCAACCGCATACAACCTCTGCCTTGTGTCCAAGGATTTCCACCGCTGGGTCACCCCCATCTTGTATCAAACTGTCACTCTACTGAAAGAAACATATATGTGGCCTGGTCACACACGTCAACCTCCCCATGCTGATGTGATTAGGAATCTCTTTCTCTCAGGTCGTTTGACCAACATTGATTGTCGGGGATGTAAATCACTGCGATACCTCGCCCTTCCCGGCTACCGTCTCTTTCCGATGTGCCGTAAAATTCCTGCCAGTGTGACTCACCTCACAATGTCTTATTACCGCACCTTTAAGGAGGTATCTTACCACTTCATCACTCACCTCTATATCACCGAGTTGTTGTCTGGCGACAGGTTTTCTTGCACCCCCACGGAACTTCCTTATCTGACCCACATAGTGTGCGGAATGTGTGTCTATAACAAACCCGACCCATCTGTTATCCTAGGGTCTCTCGTTGAGTCGAGATTTGACAAATTGCGAGTCATCGGTCTACATGTTATGATGAGACAGGCGTTTGGACGGACCCTCTCTTATTATGAAGAATACTTGGCCTCTGTAGTCCAAGCGGGTCCATTTCGTAACAACGACAAAATTGTCATCATTCCTGGAGACACGACATTCGACTCTACCCGTTGGAACAACTGGTTTCAAGGTGGAGAAGACATCTGGCAGACAGCCGAGCGTCTTCGTTCTCAACGCTTTTCCTGTACAACTTTAGGAGTGTCTTTAACAACTTCTAGATGATCTACTAGTCATTCTGGTAGGCTCCCTTTTTTTCTCTTTTTATCATATAATCTATTTTATCCTGTTTTTAGTAACCACATCCATTTCGTGGATCAAGATATTCGTCACCATCTTGAACTCTCGAATTTCAAACGTCAACTCTCATCTAGATACTCCGCCGATATTATACAGAAACATATATTATTATTCATTAACAAACAAAAATAGGAAACGGTGGTGGAAGCGGAGGAAAAAGATAACAAAGAATCAAAATATGGTAGCTGTTCCTGCACTCCCGCCAACATGCACCCTAGGTAGTGTTTTACTAACGGCTCAAGAGGCCTGATTACGAACCTCTACCTCTTATATTGCGCACCCAAGCTCGAAGATCTTCGATAATTTACGACGCTGAGAAATCTTGTTACATTAAATTCCGTTTGTAGAGTATCAATTCAATAGTCATTGCAATCCATAGTCTATAATTCCCATTAAATTTTCATCTTTACACATAAAATCACTGCCAGTATACGTTGTCTCACTATGGGAAAAAAGTTAGGTTTGGGTTGTATGCCATCTATGCTATAAACAATTAAAAAAAAATTAAATGGACAGGCTATATGAAGTTTTTATGATTCTGATTCTAATCCCACCTTTCCCCCTTTCTTGTAACTTAGGTATATGAGTTGTCTGTCATACAGGTCACAAATACCTAACATATGAAAAGTATGTACTAGTTGAGGAAGGTTATGACTTGTCTAAGTTTCAGCCTCCTGGCTCTGGTAGGCTAGACTAGCTAGAGTAAATAATAAATAGCTAATGAAATAATATGTGCTAGTTTGGGGAAAATCATGACTTGTCCAAGTCACAACATACTTGAGGTCCTCTGTGCCAAAAAGTGAAGCATATTGATAGGCAAAAAATTTTTATAGACTCATTCTGGCTCTACATAACATGTGCACTTTGGTTTGACCAAAAATGGAATACTCTTGAAATACATGCTGGGATACATTGGACATGGGAAGCATTGATGGAGAGGTGTGGATGGAAGGATTTGGTGGTTGAATAAGAGTAATAGTGTCAAGGACATGATAGATATTGCATGTGAATCCCTCAATAGTTAGACACCCATAGGTGCTGGGCTTGAAATAAGCTTGAATTGCTAAAATATTTAATACTTTTAATATTGAGTATATTGACTTGTCTCTATAATTGTAGAGTAATATACTATCTATTAATCAGTTTTATATAGCATATTACCCCACCAACAGCTCTTCTTCCCATTATGGAAATGTAAGTGCTGTGGTTTACTTCTGGTAGGTGCTTTGGTTCATTTCAAATTGGGATAGAATTAATACAGGGCTTGAAAGAGGGTTAAATAAAATATAGAAAAATGGTTGAAAATAGTTGGAGCATACTATTGATTGAGTGAAAGAATTAGATGACTATTTAACCATCTCTTGGCTTAGCTCAGCTTGACTTTTATGATGATGACTCAGAACATACATATATATATATGCCTTGAATTACTTGGCTCAACTCAATAATGGTTTGAAAAATTCTCCAAATATTCATATATGTTGTTTTTATCATTTACCAAATTGTTCACTTGTTAAAATCTCATAAGTATTTTCATTGCTCCTAAAATATTTATTTGCTTATTGCTAACACTGCCTTGTGTGGACTTTACATGAGGTAGTAGTTAGGAATAAGAGCAGATGCCCCAGAGATGCAACTTGTTTGTTATTATTTGTAAGTTATTGTTAGACACTGGATTCCCCTCAAAAGATCTTGGACATCAGATATCATAGCACCCATAATCACCCACTGTCAGGGTTCAGCTTGAAGTTCATTTGTTCAGTTTATTGTTTCCTGTTTATGTACCCATATCTTGTGTTTTCTGATTATGTAATAGGTGCCAGAGTAGGGTATAGGGTTGTGACTGGTGTGATGGTTACCCCTCAGCTTGATCTCTGAGGATTACTGCTACACCAGGTGGGTTTTCTATGTATTTATTGCTAGTAACCTTATATAAACTGAGGATTACCGCTACACCAGGTGGATTATCCTTTATCAGCTCATAACTATTGGAGTATCTTGTTGTTGTGGCCTTGTCAATAGTGTCACCCTCACACCCACCTCTGTAATCTGTGTGAGTTATAAAATCTGTAGAAATTTGAACTATGTGAGAAATGTCAAAATGTAATTGACAACCTATCTGTAATGTCTCAGCACCTGAATGATGAGTCTGATGGGTTGTTTCCTGATTGGAAATGCAGCAAAGTGCTGGACACAGTAGGTGAGTATATAATTGTTGTAGGCTACTATACTAACTGTATATCCGTCTTTATACATGAAATATAGAAGATGTTTCCCTATTTGATATGAGATAGAAAAACTACTTTGAGATGAAAATAGGGGACTTCTGCATTGTATACAAGTAGATGACTGCATACACAGGGCCTGACCTATTGGAAATAATGAATACTGTTGGATAGTCCTCCCCATCTTTTTGTATATATTGCTCTACTTTTCTATAGCTCTTTTCATGAATAGTCCACATTATGCAAGTCCAATAATGGTAAATGGTGCTCATAGGTGCATATATACACCTATTTAATGTGTTCTCCTCAATCTTATGGTCTGTTAAGAACAGGCCAAGCCGAGGTTCTTGCTTATAACTTGAGTGAGGTTGTAACTTCAGATGAGGTTTGGGGTAGGGCTTGGCTTCAGCTTATGTGCTGCGCCATCCAGATCTTGTAGATTCCCTAATTTCCAAGGGCAAGGTCTAACTGAAAACTCAGGGTAATCTTAGTCGATTTTCTGACTACAGAACTACTAATTTACATACACATTATATACGAGATTAGTATTTCAAATTAGTCAGAAGATTTCTAATCGAAAGAACAAGGGGGTTTCCAGAACGGGAATTAAAACAAAGGTGAGGTGAAACATGGATG